>VDFB02384906.1:0-41283 GCA_007258455.2 Sequoia sempervirens | reverse complement strand
GATGGTCGATCCTCGAAGTCCAAAACTTTAATACACATTTTGAAGGATTTCATTGAAACTTTGGCGATCAGGGGAGGAAAGTGAAGAAGAGCTCGAAAGCGATAAGAACTAAGGGTTAAGGCCAACAATCAAAACTTGAAACACTTATACTTACACAAGTGATGGATTTGAAAGGGAAAGAAGAAGGAACCCGATAGTGATAGATATGGTATGCAAGCATGCAAAGAACCGAAAGTGTAAAAGTTTGAAAATTTCAATAATTAGCCCTTTTTTGGTTTTTTGCAAATGGGTTTTTGACTACAACCTAGAAAAGGAGTAATGCAACTACCGAAGGGACTTGAGAGTGATACACCACTAATATTTCTCAGATTGGTATTAATTGATGAGAATCATAAGGTGTGGCATAAAGTGACAACAACATAGTACTATAAATTCATCAAATTTATAGGTACCAACATCTACAACAACATATGTGATTGTCATTTCAAATATTTTTAATGCCTTAAACAATAACTATTCCCACATATATTTCAAAGCGAGATCAACAAAGAAATGGATACCCAAGTATTTAATAATAGTATTCAATCCACCCTAGTGACACTTTCCCCTTTTGACCATTTTGGAGGGGTGTGGTGCCAACCTAAAATGGTAGATTTATAAATAGATATCTTAGCCCCAAAGCTATACAAAATTGTTGGTGTAAATAAAGTCTTGTACCTATTTAATTCATTACTAGGAGACTTAGGAGACTTACTTACATGTTAATTTTACTTAGGTCCTAAGAGGGAATCATTCTAGAAGGTGTTAGTTGTCATCTTATCTTTTGAATTGTAACACATGTTTCCTAGGTAGTTATGATAAGTTGTCACATGAAATAGGATTAAAACACTTTTCATAATCCTATTTAATCGTATGTGTCACCTTAGCTATATAGCTAGGTGGTCTTATATGTAAATCACAAAATCTATTGTATTTACTTCTATTGCAATATTGAGCATTGCATATTGATCTCTATTGTGCTTTCATGAAGTGCCTAGATCTTGGGTGGCTATAATATTCAACTAATCTTGCATGGTGTAGATTTATTCTATACCAACTCTTACATGGTATCAGAGCTTGTAGGATTGCTTCTTGTTAGTCTTATTGAGAGATATGAGTTGTAAATCTTGGTGGATCTTGAAAAGTTGAGTATGCTCTTCTCTTGCATCATATGATAATCTAGAGAATATGAAAATATTGAAAGAAATACCAAATTTGGGGGTTACCTCTTTGTGGCTTTCTACTGTAGGTTCAAATCGAAGTTTGTGGGTGCAAATCTAAACTTACCATTGAGATTAGAGGGTTCAAGAAATTTTTTCCTTTTGTTTCATCCAAATCAAACATATGAGACTAGATCTGTGAGGGTTTGAAGCTAAAGAGTGGTTGCCATATCCAGAAGGTAGCTACAATTTTGGAGCACTTTGGTTCAAAATCGACCCTGCCATCGCATCTAGAAAGGCCAAAAACCCTAAGATTGACTATCAAATCATTGAATTTGGAGTTGTTCGTCGAGGAATATTTTTTTTGCCTCGGGAGCCATACAGCCCCCTAGGTCATCTTTAATGTGTTTAGTACAATTTTTGAAAAATAAATAAATAAATATTTTCTTTCTGTTAAAAATTTTTGGAAATTTTTTAATTAAAAAATCAAATTTCAATAATGTATTATTATTAAAAAAAAACAAAGGAAATATATGTTGGTTGTTGTTTAAAATTTGTAGACATAGTCTGCAGTGACAATAGGTAAGTTAGTGTACCCTTATGTTGTCTGTCGCCACCCACATGGAGAGCCTACAGTAAATCTCAAGCCCCACGAGCCCCCTATTCCCTCGCCGGAAAAAAAAGAAAAAAAAAAAACTGGCTCCGCATTTTGAAGAAATTGACAATTAAAAAGAAAAAATCGGCAAGCATTTAAAAATTGGTAGATGAACATCGAATATTCCAGATTCCAAAGAAGATTTCGACCTAACCG
The DNA here is from genome assembly GCA_007258455.2 of Sequoia sempervirens. Taxonomy (NCBI): domain Eukaryota; kingdom Viridiplantae; phylum Streptophyta; class Pinopsida; order Cupressales; family Cupressaceae; genus Sequoia; species Sequoia sempervirens. Next base: position 39,273 of record VDFB02384906.1, on the reverse strand, counting down.
ACACCAAAGAATATTCCTTTGGCATATTTCGTTGGTCGAAGGAGCATACTCCACTGTGACGACCAAATGAACATCAAATTTAGTTGCATAAACTATTGACATCAACCTGCATCAGCAACCTTTTCAAAATTTATTTCCCCCTCTCCTTTGAAGTTTTTCATTTTGCAATCTAGCTCCGAAGGCCCATAACTTGCTCATACAACCTCCTTTTCTTAAGCATCTTTTTTTATTTGGGGTAGAATTTTACGCTCTACACAGTGGTGCAATTGGTTTTTAATTTTGGTGTTTGGTTTTTCCATAAATTACAAATTCTCATAGGTGTTGTTGAGTTGTCCTCATTTTTAGAACTTCTAGGGCTTCATTTTGGCTCCTACAGTAACATTTTTTGTGAATTTGTTTTTGAAAGTGCATATTTTTTTGTGTACTTTCCAATGGTGTGATCACATTGATCTCATTATTTGTAAAAATTTTAATTTGAGCTTGAGGCCAAATTTGGTAATCTATATGCACTAAGATCAAGTCCACTTTGTTGTTTTTGGCAAGTGGCACCTGTAATTGCACTAAGTATAAAGTGCCATAAATCGTATTTTCTTGGGATTTTTCTTGATTGAGAAATTTGGGGAGTAATCTTGGAGTGGTTGATTGCTTTCTTTTGCTTGGTTTGTGTTCTTGCAATGGGGAAATCTCAAATTGAACTCCTAACTCCACATAATTATGCTACATGGAGAAAATCAATATAGAACTATCTCATGGTGAAAGGTTTAATAGGCCATCTAAAGGAATCCACTCCTTAACCTACTGATGCTAACGAATTGGCAAAATGAGAGCTTGATTGTGAGAAAACACTTGGATGCATATGTTCATTAGTCACATTTGGTTTACAATTTCATGTTGAATCATGCCAAACACCTAAAGAGGCTTGGGAGGCTTTTGAAAAAAATTATGGTAAAAAAGATAAGATTAGGGGATATCAGATTGATAGTGATTTGATGAATCTTGATCCTAAATTTTTTTACCACATCCAAGACTACATCTCCAAAGTTAAGCAACTAAGAAAACAACTGAAAGATTGAAACATTGATAAAGAGGATTTGCAATTGATTTTGAATGTGTTATCCAAGCTTGGTCCTGAGTATTTAGTGTTTGTTTCTAGCTTTCATACTGATCAAATTTCTATGGGAGCATCATATGTTTATCCTAAGTTTGATGACTTTGCAAATCTCCTAATCCAAGAGGAAGCTAAGTTAATGAACATGGGTCTAATAAAGTCTTCCAAGTCACAAGCATTGTTGGCTAGTTAGTCTAAGGTATAGAAAGAATTAGTGAATATTGATAAAAATAAAAAGAAGAACAATAACAAGCCACATAAAGAATTTGAATCCTCTCCCTCAAAAGGAGAATCATCTAAGAAGGAGAAGCCTACATGTGCATATTGCAAGAAATCAGGGTGTGATGAACATCAATGTTATTCAAAATAGATTGATGAGTTGAAGCATCTTCATAAGAAGCATCAAATTAATAAGTCTTCATCATTAAAAAGGTTCATGTTCTTCTTCTTTAGAAAATACCAATATACATAAGGGGCAAGCACTTGTTGCAGTTGCAAATTCTAAGTCGGAAAGGTGGATACTTGATTAAGGAGCCTCACATCACATGGATTCATCACAAAGTATGTTCTCTTCATTTGAGACTTGTTCATCACCACACATCCTGATGGAGAACAACACATATATGTGTTTTTGTGGGAAGGGATCCATTGAAATTGATGATGGAGTATTCAATGATGTTCTTTGTGTGCTTTCATTTTCAACCAATATCCTTTTTATCTATTAGATCACACATGGTGGAACAAGCAAGAGTGTTGAGTTCACACCAGATTATTCATAATCTGGGATTTGCATAATAGAGATATAGTTTCAGTTGGGGAGGTTGACCACCAATCTCGAGTCTACAACTTCTCATATTTTGCTCCTAATGATTTGGAATATGTTCACATTGAGGCATCTTATGTGGACAGTTTTGAGGAGATTTAGTATGGTCATTTGAATCTTGGTATTTTTCATCTATTGAGGATCTTGTGATAGGTTTTTTGTAATACCCCTCCATTCTCACCATGGATGTGTAGGTAGTCAGCTTTGGAACTCAAAGGTGAAGGTAAAATAATAGGGATATTTAAAGGTATGTGCTAATGATATTAAGCACTTGATTTATTTTATGATGAGACATTATGATACACTATATGATGTTAAGACATATTATTATGATGATGCTTTTGATGACATTTTTGTTACTTGAGTTTTATGCACATTTTATGATTTGTATATGGTTATCTTATCATGACTATTATGTGATTATCTTGTGACTATTCTTATCATGATTGTTATGTAACTGATTGTTATATGAGTTAGTGATGTCCTTACTGATGTGTTTGGGTGAACTTAGTGATGTCCTTACTGATGTGTTTGGGTGAAGGGGACAGTGTCGCATCACTCATTTGGGAATACCCTATGACACTACGACTCCCTTTCACGGTGTGCCTAATTATATGTATATATATGCCTGACTGTTTTGTGTGTTGCAGGTTGCAGGTACTAAGCATCAATTCTACTTGAATTGGAAAGTCTAAGCGTGCCTTAAACCCAATGGAACAGTTGATGGAAGATGACACTTGGTCCCCTACCCTAGCCATCTTCCTCGAAGAGAATTATTATCTAATCTGATACCTTGTCAGTGTTGTCAATTTTGTTTGTGGTCAGTTGGTGTTGCTTGAGGTCTTGCTTTTCGACCCTGGATAAGGTTCAAGTAATTGATTGCAATTTGGTTTATTTAATTTAAAATTGTTTGATAAATATTTTTGGTTATTTAATGCATTGAAATAAATTATTATTAAAAAGTATACTTTAATAAATAAATAATAATAGGATAAATAAATATATAATCATAATTTATAATAAAATAAAATTATAATGTAATTAATAAATAATATTATAAGATAAATAAATTAAGGTTGGGCAATGTAATTAATTATAATATGTAAGAATTATAATTGGAAACCAAATTATAATTATTCAAATTATAATTTAACGAGTTGTTTTTAAACTACTTGAATCGGTAAATTAATAAATTAAAGTTAATCTTAACTAAATTGAAGAGTTGCTTGAATTTTCCCGTACAACCATATTTTCCTCCTGTAAATATTTTGGGGGTTTGAGAGATTTAATGGTTTTTGGGGGAAAAGGGTGGGGGTCCTTGACTGGTAATATTCTGGAAGACTAAAATCTTTCTTTTAGCACGGGAGAATATGCAAGCGCGGTGATCTTGTGTTGCAGATAAGTATTATACCGTGTTCTTTCTAGCAATTAAAATCTGATATCTTATTGTTGTTCGATTTGATGCTTCTTATTTTGTTTTCAATTTAATAGCTAAAAGTACAATCATTTTCCTAAATTTGAGGAATAAATCAAATTTGCTGCACTTAATCTTTGGGAAATAAATTTGTGCAATGAATTTAATTATTGCATTTCAATCGGGGAAAAGTAGTCTATTGTTGATTTTGAAATAAAATTTTGATAGCTTCAAACAAATATCACTTAATAATAATTTGGGAATAATTATTTGGAATAATTAAATGTAGGTAAATCAAATTGTAAAGATAGATGTATATAATCTTTTTTAACCAGTGTAGAGTATATATATATATATATATATATTATATAATCTTTTTTTACCAATGTCGATTTTTCTTTTAAATATAAATATATATATCTTTAATTTAGCAAATAAAACATTTCCCCCTAATTGTAAATCGATTTATGGGGGAACTTAAAATTACTACTGAAGAAATGATTTAGAATTACTAATGGAGGAATAATTACGAAAAAAATAATTTAATGATTAAGAAAGAATTTTGAATGCATTATAACAATTCTTTTATAAATTTATTTGCATATTAGGTAGGTTAAAACTTACCGTGCCTTAAACTAACAGAACACAGCAAAATAATATGCAGGCACCCATATTTCTTATTTGGCTTTCTCTATTATTTTACCTCTAATATTAGAAAATTCCTCTCCACTTTTATTATCATTGTTTTTTTATTTATTTTGGTTAATTTTTGTTGCTTGTGGTCATGAATGTCAGTCCATTCCGTCTTATTCTTATTTTTAGAAGCCATTGATACAATTTCCAATTTGATATGTTGGTACTCATCCCATAACATCTCTTAAATTTCAAGATACAAACCACAAGTTGAAAATAAAGAACTAAATGAAAAAGAAAAAAAAAACTACAATAAAAATATACTCCTCTTTTGCTCCAAGACACCCTCGTCTGTTGAATGCAACGGATTTTCTCCAAAAGGAATTTAGCCTGCATATTATGTATAGTGGCTACCAGATTAGGTTGACCGAATTGCTATCTTAATATATTCCTGAACAGTTGCACTTGGTTGAACTAGAGATAGCATGCGCGCATTCTTACTCCTTGTGAAATTATTCATTCTGATTTTTGGTTATTTATTTTTTTTGGTCAGTAATATATTTTTTATTTTATTGAATTGTAAAAAGCAGAGTTTACACTAATATCTGCCAAAGCAAAAACCCCATGCACCAAGTTTCTGATTAACCAGCACTGAACTAAAAGTAGCCCCCAGCGGCCGTCATACACCTACGATTACATTCAGCCCTAACAACCTATTCCAGCACCCCAGATAAATATAGACATATTCAATACAAAATTTCTCCCAACATATCTACCTAAATCATCAACCCAGTGGGGACAAAAACCTAAAGTTCTAAGTAATAACAAATTACACGATTTTTTTTGAATTATCTCTCAGCTTTAGTGGTACGATTTCATTCAGCAGCTTGGCTCTCTTCCACGGATGCAAACCTCTCCTTTCACGTAGTTCCTCTCGTGCAATCTCCATAAGGTCCGCCATTATTATCTCCAACTTTGCACAAATTTTCAATGCCTTCCAACCTCGCTCTGCATCCTCCCGCCAGCGATCCTTTGTGCATCCCTCTGGCCATCTTATAAAAAGATGGTTTAAATTCGCCATTTCCAGACCTCCTCCATCCCATCCCTCCTTGATTAACCCAACACCTAGAATTGCTCGTTTCAGAATACCCTCCATATCCCCCAAGAAATATTTTGGCACCAACGCTTCCATTACACGCCTCACTTCATTCACCAGCTCCCCTACATCCAAGCCCCACGCCATTACCAATGAGTAGATATCCAAATTCGTTCAGTACCAATGCATCAACTTCTCAAACCCATCACCAAGCATGATCTTCACTGCTTGTGCCACTTGTTTGTCCTTAAACATTAAAAGACCGCGCAATCTCTTCATGGAGGCTTTCCCCATGAAAGGGTCCAGCTTCTTATGTGAGGACAGTGAGAAACTTACTTCCATCACTGTATCACCTCTCCAACGACTCCTACACAGCGCCGCTAAAACTGACCACAAAAATTGCAACCACCGATCTAAAAACATCGAAGATGGTGAGGTGATTAATCACCCCACTTTGCCAGCCTATTTCATTAATGTTGATAGTACCTTCGGCACCGACAACCCATCAACTTCTTGCAACTCCACTACCTTGATATTCTTCCACACCTTTTGCCTCACGAAAGCCTACCATCGTACTCTTGAAATCCCTCCGCCATATTCTCCACATTAATTGCTCTTAAATCTTCAAATCTTACAATGTCTATTTCCCTCAAGAGAATGCCCATTTCAAAAGAATATTTGCCTCAACATTTCCCATTCACCGTACATGACTCACCTTAAATGCTTCAAAGCATGCTAATTCTTCTACTATCCTACTTACCACCCCTTGCAAATGCCATGCTTCAGTTTTGCCTTTAATTAGAGCTTGAATTATTAGAAGCGAATCACCCTCTAAGTGAACAATTGACACACCTACCTTCCTTGCTAATTTGATTGCCATTATGTCTTCTGCTATTTCCACAACATTATTCATTCAATCTCTCAACCTTATTGCTCCAAAGGCTATAACATTACCATTCCAGTCTCGGACTATACACCCAGCCCTTGACGGGCCCAAATTTCCTTTTGCTGCTCCATTGAAATTGACCTTCCACCACCCTAATTTTGGTTTCTCCCATTTTACAACTTCAGCCGCAAACCGCGTTGGGTCAACCCAACCAAGCCCCTTAACAGGCCGATTATTTATTTATTTAATTCCATGTAGAAATTTGCTATTAAATTATTGCATTAGTTTAGAAAGTATAAAATGGTAATCATGAGAGTAGAGAATTTATAGGAACTTGATTTTTTAAATTAAAATGAATTTTGGGAATAATTTAATATCTTCAAGTGATATGGAATAATTAGAAAATAGATAAGTGTAATTTCATTTTATTTAGTCTATAATTAAACAATTATAATTAATTAGGAATTTGTATCGCCTTTATAAAACAAGAGCTACAGAGCAGTGAAGTTCCTGCCAAAATGTGCAAGAATAGTCATGTTTTTATTTGTTGTGTTTGATATGTTTTAGCAACAGTGTTGATATTACAACAACTTAATAGTAATCTTGAAATTTGTCAGATGGTGACATGTAATACCATAAACAATATCGGGAAAGAAGGCAAGTTGTTACAAATAGTAAACATGTATAGTCCTTTCAAAATTAACAATTCGTGTATTCTAATCCAATACAATGAACAACCTACCCTACTTATTATGAAATACAACGAACAACCATAGAACTATATCTCAAACAAGATGTAGTGTGCAAAACTTATTAATAGATGTTAGGATATCTTAACCTAAAGAACATATCGTAACCATGGAATCAAATTATGTGTGTCATAAGGATCGCCACTTTGAATGGCCTCTAGGTGGACAAAAATTGAAGAGGAAGAGATAATTCTCATCATTGAATTCCAAGGAGAAGCTGAACACTATTGACTTTTGTTCTGATTATCCATTTTCTCAAAGAAAATACATTTCAATGTTGATTTTGAAAATGGTTTGAGACAACATAGAACCCAAGGTGTTGGTATCTACATTCTAAAAAGGATTTAGGTTTCCATTATAATCAAAGCTTTAGTGGAGCTAATGGTGAAGGCTTGTGTAGTACATGGAGGAAATAGAGGTTCAAATCTAGAGTCTAAAGTACATGCACCCTAGATGAACAATATTCAAGTTAAATTGAAAAAGCTCCCCTTGCAGACTGCCACGAGGGAGGTCTCATACATGATATTGGTGTCTTGCTTGTCCTTGGCTTAAAAACTATCTTTATCTTTCTCTATGCCCCACAATTCAAACCAAGATAACTACCAAATGGAGATAGTTGTCAAGGTATTGGTGTCTTGCTTGTCGTTGGCTTAAAAATTATCTTTATCTTTCTCTATGCCCCATAATTCAAACTAAAATAACTACCAAACAGAGATGGCTATCAAGGCAGGTTTCAATAAGGAACTTGGACAGTAGTTGATTCCCAAGTTTCTGAAATGTGGAGAGAGGACTTCCATTAGACAAATTTAAATCAAGGTAGATTCTCATTCTAAATAGAGTTTTGAATATGGCAATGCATTCACATATTAGTATGGTGTTTATGAATGTTGGTTAGATGTGTATGCATGATGAGAGCCTATGTATAGATCTAAGAGTGTGGATGTAGACTTGGAAAAAATGTTATTAAAGTTTATAGAAATTTTGGGATGTAGGAGGGCCTAGATTCAACAATTTTGATTTTTAATTACCCTCATGCATGTTTTCCAGGCCATTGTTCTCTCTAAATACCTAAGGGACCAATTTAACTTCAGGCGACTCAGGGTCCCATCCCACCAACTCTAAATTTAGATCAGCCATGATATCCCTACATGGATAGGACTTGCAGGGTTTTTCCACTCAACAAGATTGAGTTTGAGAAGCATTTTGTTGTGAAAGGTATGTCATCTACCATTTTTTATTATCCTAATTGGAGGTGTTTGGTAGATGGCATCTCTTAGTGGATAAGATCGTTGTGTGGATAGGACTTACAGGTTTTTTCCACTCAACGAGATTGAATTTGAGAAGCATTTTGTTGTGAAAGGTATGTCAAAATCTACCATTTTTTATTATCCTAGCTAGAGGTGTTTGGCAGATGGCATCTCTTAGTTGCTAGAATCTTCAATTTTCTAGGACAATCTGCTTGATTACTTCCTTCTTGTGATTTCCTCTTCATACAAGCAATATGAAACATCAAGAAAATTCATTCATAGATGGATACACTAGTATAACCATAGAAGTATGACCTACCACAAAACTTCAAGTTTCACCAACACTCTTTCAACATTCAATTTTCTTTTAATCATCAACATTAAGATAGAAACTTATGACACCATCAAGAGAGATAAATGTTCCCACCAAATCTGCATTACATCAACTACAACAGTGGTGTACCATGTGACAACTTTACGTATTAATAATAGTAATATCCAATCCCTTTTAGATTATGCCATTCACCTAACAACATTTTTAGATTATGACATTCTCAACGGAGATTCATAAAAAACTTATCTTTCCTTATCTACTCTAGCTTTACCAATTCAATCTATAATAAGTTGAGTCAAAAACTACAATGAGATCAATAATTTCCAAAACATTAGTGATCATTCCATGACTTATTAATGTTCATTTTAGTTCTAATCTTCTCAAGAATTGGAAAAATAGTTAGCTTCTTGGATGGTACACAGAGTTGTGGTACCATGCTTATTTATTACAAAATTCATAGCTATAACTATTTGTATGCATTAAAGCCCATGATAGTAATCTCAAACTACATATGATTCAAAATGTTAAGGAGTGCACATTTGATACAAGAAGCATTCTCCACTCCATAATATTCATCGTAGCTCAATTCTTGTAATACAACGTTGTGGTCTATAAGCTCAATGCTACTATAATTTCTTTCATAATCTAGGGAAAACTAAGTTGGTCAAATTCACTATGTTATCCAATAGATATAATTTTTGAAACATTTTAAGGATGATCATGCTTGAGTTGTCAAGAGATAATATTTTGATAAGATTATAATATTACTTGATGCTATAGATTAAGAAGCATAATTGTACTTGTTGTGTAGCCAGAGAAAATTTGAGGATAAGGCATTTGATTTTTATGGTTTAGAATGAATACGTGTGGATGAAAGGAATTGAGAGGAATAGAAACAATTTGTTAAGGTAAACATAGTTACGAACAATTTGCATAATTTGTTGGATTTTCCTAATTGATAAGTAGGTATCTACTTGAATATGAACTTATAAGGCTGGAAGGAATTGAGATGTATAGGAAAAACTGGTTAAGATTTCCTACTTAACAAGTAGAGGGATCAATTAAAGAAAATATGAAACAAATATTTCTTAAAAATTCTATATTTGACTCAACATCAATGTGCTAAAGGAACATATAATGGTTTTGTCCTCCCATTCAATCTCTTTGTCTTATTCAACTAATTCACTTAATTCAGTTTAATTTATTCATAAATAAGTTCAATTGTGTGAAACAATATTCAATAGACATATAATTGATGTCACATTGGATGTAATAAAAGTTCCATATACATTATAGACAACAATGAAGTAGTAATAAATTTGATAACTACCTTAAACCTCATCTCTTTGAAAAGGTGGTGATAGAGCAAAAACAACAACTATCAAAGCAAGATTTTTCAGCCCTACCGTTTATTAGTGTAAATGAATATTACACTGAATAGGTTCAGATGTGAAGCTCTTTTACCAAAGTTTAAGCTCTTCATAATTTGAGAGAAAATATTAACTTTTTTTAGTTTAATGTAATAGCAACTAACTCGGCAACTAATTAATGTAGATTAGGAGAAGTTGAAACAATTTTACTATTCATAACCAAGAGGTATATGAAGTTCTTGGAAATTTATCCAACCATGGGTAAGAACCTCTTTCAAGTATTTATACTCGAACTATAATCTCACATTTCAGCCAATCTATCTATGCAATTTAATTTATTAAGCTCCACCTCCTCAATTTTCTTATTACTATCCACCATGCAAAAGGAGTATGCCAAACAACCATAATTGTAAGGTAGTGTTCAACAACCCTATGAATTTCTTGGAAATTTAGCCAACCATGGGTAAGAACCTCTTCCAAGTATTTATACTCAAACTATAATCTCACATTTTAGCCAATCTATCTATGCAATTTAATTCATTAAGCTCTACCTCCTCAATTTTCTTATTTCTATCCATCATGCAAAAGGAGTATGCCAAAAAACCATAACTGTAAGGTAGTGTTCAACAACCCTATGTTCAACTACAGGAGAAAAATTTAAAGCCATGAGTATTTATAGAAAAATAGGTAAACTAAAATTTTAGCTCTCATTACAAAGAAAGTATGTACTTATTTACTAACTTTAGATTGTAATGGTTGTCTTCAACTTCATAACCTTAGATTATAATTGTTATCTTTAATGTATTACATAACAAAATAAAATGCTTATGCAATAAAATATAATTTATAGAATATGGTTTATAAGAAATAAAATACAATTCACAAAATAAGGTTTAATGACAAGCAAGGAACCTTCCTTGCAGCTTCTTTTCTATTTGTTTTTCATTGATGAGAAAAAGAATATTTTAAAAACTACTCATTAATATAGATAGCATAATTATTTGATATCACTAATAAATAACAAGCAATTGGATTTCACTCACATCATTAACATGAGAAAGTTGTTTCAAACTCATAAAAGCATCTCCATATATATAATGCAAGATCCAGTATAATTAAACATGATGTCTATTTTTATAAAATATTAATTTTAAAAGAATTAATATTTTTAATTATAATTAGCTATGTAAGTGATGTTAAATTTAGAACATTTATTAGTATAAATTAAATTTGTGATTATTGAATGATTTGAAATTATGAGTGTTGATTATTTAATTAATATATTTATCCTAAAAAATATATATTTAATTGATGATGTTTAATTATAATGAGTTTTCTAAATGATTGATTTTTACAAAACTTTATATTCTACACTTTCTTTCCACATAAAAACCTTGTTTCACAATGCTGTAAGCATTTTTCTTTGGTTATCTTTTACCGAATATAGATTTTAAAATCATTATTTGTAATTGTTTTTAAAAAAAAATTAAAATATTTTTACTTTAATAATTAGTTATAAAAACCTTGTTTCACAATGCTAGAAGCATTTTGCTTTGGTTATCTTTTGCCCAATATAGATTTTAAAATCATTATTTGTAATTGTTTTTAAAAAAAATTAAAATAATTTTTACTTTAATAATTAATTACAAATTGGCCTTCACTAGAATTAACAAGTGCCACATATTGTCTAGACGTAGTGGCTAGCACTTGCCTTTATAGTATTGTAATTATTGTTTTTTAGAAATGTAAGTTTTATTAATGTGAATAAAAATATATTTAAGTTTTGTTAAATATAGTGTTTTAGTTTTGTTAATTATAGTGTTTTAATATTGTTAATTAGTTAGGGTTAGAATTTACTATTATGGTTAGGGTTAGATTTATAGTTATGCATAGTGTTACGACCATAGTGAGGGTTAGAGATAGGTCTAGGATTAAGATAATGGTTTAAAATTTATTATTAGGGTTAAATTTTATTCATGGTAGACACAAGTGCAACTAAATCTCTTCATTCAAATCAATAATTGTTAAATATTAACGAACCAATGATTATATTTTGAACCAAACTCAATGATCTATCACAGGTTGATGGTAATGAAGAATATGATTGTAGAAATGACCTTAGTGATGGGAGAAGGTAGAGAGTGAGGAGATTAGAAAATGAAGTAAAAGTGAAACTAGGAAAAAAAATGATGAAAACATAAAAAAAAGAATAATATAGTAATATGGTATAACACAAATAAATGGATAAAAAAAAGACAAAGGTTAAATATTTTAAACAATGAATAAACAAATCTAAGAGAATTATAAAGATGAATTATATAGAAACTACTACCAAAATTATTAAAATAAATGAAGGAAGATATAAAGGAAAATATACTACACCTTAAAACAATAAAAATTTAACCAAAGAAAAAAGCAAAAATATGATTCAATTAAAATTAAAAAATAGATGGTTAAAATGCAAAAGGTTATAATACATATTAAGATAAATAGATAAAATCATAATAATTTAATCTATAATATATATTAATATAAATAGATAAAATTATAACAATTTATATAAAATATATTAATACATACAAAATAAAATAACCTATTTAATATATATTAATATAAATATATAATATAAATTAATATATTACCTTCATAATATAGATTAACTTATTTATCTATTATTTATATTTATATATATATATATATATAATATAAAAAATGTACATGAGGAAAAAAACTTATTAATAAAAAAAATATATATCATAATCAGATTATACCATAAACATAGATAACAAAGATATTAGTATAATGAAAGGATAAAAAATCATTAATTTAAAAAATGTTTACTTGCTTTTCCTACAAATCCACCAATAACACACAACTTTTTAACCAATCATAAGCAGAAGAAATAATTTTTATAATTTGTAAAGTTAAATATTTTACAAGTTGACTTTACAAAATTTTATTTTTTTTCTAAAAAGTGTTTTTGATTGGTTGAAAACTAAATTATTAATAACTAGTTAACTAAAACAAGCAAAACTCATTACAATAGTACTATGTCTAATGACAATACTAATAAGGTGAAAAATATTTAAGATATTTTAGAGATAAATTGCAATATTAGAAATATATTTATGAAAATTAGATTTTAAAAAATAAATGTTCAGGTTGTATACATTATAGGTAATTGAAAAATAGTAGTTTAGATTGTATATTTTGTTAATAATTTAATGATATTTGTATTATGAGATTAAAATAATAATTTAACAGTAAATGTTCAAAACAATCATTTATTCAATATATATAGCAAAAAAAAAACTTATAAATATCAATAGTAGAGTAAAAATTAAAACAACAATATAAAAGAAAATGTTAAAAGATTGTATATTTTAATAATTATTATCTTAGAAATTTTAAAATTAATGTCAAAAAAATCTTCATTATTATTGTATTTTATTGAATGGTGGTCATATAAACAAATAAATGAATGAATAGAATGGAAAATATAACAAGTATACAAATTTTGAAAATCCGCCCTTATCACTCAAAGTTAGCCAATAAAATTGAGGGAAATTCATTTTTGAAATTTGAAAAGTTAAAAATCTTGTATATTTATTTAACTATATACAAATATTTGTCAAGTTGAATTCTTATTTGTTAAAATCAAAGTTATTAATAACTTGTGAAGGAAGAGGTCTCTAGTTCCTTCACCAAGAACTAATAAATGGTTTTTATTTAAGAATCATTATTCTTTCCAAAAATAAAAAATTTGTTTTATGTCTTTTTATTTTGTTGCCTTTAATCTTCTCAAAATCGGCTTTATGATTTTATTTTATTTTAATTATAGGAGTTTGATTTATACATAAGTAATGAGATTTTTTGGGGAATTTTTTTATTATAAGTTTTTTTTTTCTATTTTCCCTATTATTAGGATGTGATATATTTAATTTTATTTTCCCTATTATTGAGGGATTGTGAGATATATTAAAGGTTTATTTTATTTTATTTTATATTCATGTAGTTTTGTAAAATTTAAATAAAATGGATAGAATAGAACAATTAGTGATAAAGAAAATTGGAAAAGCTTGAGTATTATAAAGATCAATATGTATAAATATTCCTAACTTGTTTCCTCAAATTTCAAATTCATTATGTAACCTTAAATATATTCTTGCCAAAGTGATTTTTAAAGAAGTAAAGTGATTTTTACTTAATTATAGGATAATAATACGATTGATCATGATTCGAGGTTTAGTAAGATGAATTAAGACTATTAATACCTTAGATGAAATGGGTTATCCTAAGACATTAGTTTTGTTAAACTCTCCTTGAACAATTGTTGAGAACATATCATTATTATTATTGACATCATCATCATCATCATCATCATTATTATTATTATTATTATTATTATTATTATATTGCACAACCTTAAAAGCAAGTGTAGGTAGCTAACTCCAATGTAAATTTCCATTAATCATACCTTGATTTGTAATATTGTCTTTTTAGATATAAACGAGTGTGGATTATTTTCACTCATCTAGTAAAAGATTAGTTTTCTCGAATGTGGTGGATTATAAGTGAAGTAAAGAAATAAGAACGTTATTTAATATGGAATTTTTAATTTGGATAATTATTGTTAAAATGAGTATTTAATTGACTATAGGTAAAAGGTTTTGAAATCAGATAGTTATTATTAAAATGGGTAATTAATTTGTTATAGATAAATGAATTGGGTAATTTAATTTGGTGAATTGATTTATTTTGTAAGTAGATAATTGAGAAATAAAAAGGAAAAGTTAATAATGAGTATTTCCTAGAGTGAATTGAATTACTTCATTTATAGATAGTTGAAAGTTAGGGTTCGTTAAAGGAGACAAATGAATATACTTTTACATAGTTTTGATTACTCAAAATTCAAATGATAAAGTAATTAGGATAAGAATTGTTATGTCCTTACAATAGGAAAATTGACTAGATTTATACATGTCTCTTGTGATGTTAATTTAAAAGTTATTTCTAAGAGTATTATTATGATATAGGTTATTTGATTGAATGATTGTGGAGTAATTGGAAGCAATACAAATATTTGTGCAATTATATTGTTAAATTGTATGTTTCATTGCATGATTTTGTGAATGTCTTCAAGGTTAAGATTAAGTGATTGTGTATTGGCTTTGGATTAAGTGTTGATGTGATTGTACTAATGGGAGTCATCTGTGTAAAAGTATGTGCCTTTGGGAAGTGTGTTTAGTATGTTGGTTTCCATAGGCCTAGGAGGGGGTATATTTGGATGGTCCTTATATTGTTTAACCGTCAAGTGGTTTGGCTATGTTGTTGGTCATGTGTGTCGTGCAAACACATACCCTAAGAGTGATTCCCTCCTATCTATGTATAGATTTATGTGATTATGATGAATGTGCAAGATGGTCAATGCCTTGCCCTGTGTTTGGATTTATGTGATTATGATGAGTGTGCAAGATGGTTAATTCCTTGCTATGTGTAGGGTCTAGTAGTTGCAAGTAGGGGGAGTGGCTCTCCATGGGGGTCAGAACCTAAAGTGGTGTCCAAGATAACCCATTGGAGGGTTTCTTAATCCAATGATAACCTTAATAATGAATTAGGGGGACAAGTAGATTTCACATTAATCAAGATAATGTATGTCTCACTCATGGCTCAAATGCTCATTTAGGCTTGAAATAAGATGGGAAGACCTAGAATGGCAAGATCAACTACCTTGTCCTCATGAAAGGTACATTGATTCATCATGAGTTTGTGTGGGGGTCGAGGATCGGTAGAGGCTGCTAGGATAACCCAGGATGGGGGTTGGGGCCTAGCAAGATTTTTCAAGATAACCCATATCAAGCTATGTAATGACACTCCTCCCTATTGCAATTTAGCATTCACTATTTTTACTTTCTCTTTCTATTGTGTGAATGCCTCTGGAATTGAATGTTATCTCTCAAAAATGCACCCTTGTTAAGTTGCAAAACTTAACTTTTTGAAGTAACATGGAAACACTCCTAAGGTTGTGAGTGACCTTGAAATTTGGAGTGAATCTCCAGATGAGGCCGACTTCCTTGCTGGTTATCACCTAAACTACTATTTTTTTTTAAGGAAAAGGGAGAAGAAATGCTTGAAAAAGTAAATGTTGAAAATGAAAATACAAGTTGATACACCTAACTGACTAGGACTATGAAAACTTCATATTTTCAAACACTTGAACATCGATGCCAACATCTAGACTACACAACTCATTTCTGTAAGTTCATACATAAATGTTTCACAAGAAAGTTTGAGTGCATTATCCTCAAAAAAGAAAACAATGTTCTCACATTCTAAAGGATAAATGCAATTTAAAGACAACCTATAACCTGCATAAACATACTTTTTAGAAATCGCATAAGAACATAAGACAAAACCACAAGGAGATTAAAATACCTAACTAATAGCTCGATCAATCACTTGGTTATGCACAATACTGCAATAATGAGAAGGAAAAAAAGCATAATCAATGGTATTTAAAGTATTATCTATATATCATATTCCAAAAATAGTGAGTTACAAAGCATGCTCAAACTGTCAAAGGACTGCAAAAGTCTCTATCTCCAGAAATTGCATAGGAAGAACTTATTACAAAAAAGTCATTCAAGTGACTTTATCCAACTCCCAACCAAACTCCATCAAAATAGCACCTAGAAGCTTCTTGGGTTAGATGCACCAATAAAGCCAAAAATATAGCATGTATATCTTCTCCAAAATAGCTCATAATAGGTGAAAAATTCAAGCATGACTTGATCAAACCATAAACACCTCTAAAAATGCTCTAAATGGAGTCAAAGAAGCCTATATTCTCTCAAAAAGGTGATGAAAACACCCTACATCTTCTCCACATGTTTGCAACTATAAATAACCTCCCTAGATGCTTGTAAGAGCATAAATACAAACATATATTTATCTTCCCTCAATCAACTAAGTCATCCTTATTGCATTTAAGAGTAACAAAATGACTTAAAGGCTTATAATCACACCTCCAAGCCATTTGTTTTATAATACTATTTATGCAAATACTTCATCCTTCGACCATTATGGTGGTCAACACATAAAAATGAGGTCAAAGTTTTCAAAGGAAAACTCCAAAGGCATAGGTGGCATCCACATTTCACAAGGCTATACAAGCCATAAGTGCATACATGTATAAAGCATTATATTTTGCAAAGGTTTATAAAAGTTTACAAGGCATTTAAAATACCTAAGGCATGGAAATTACCCTTGCACCCACGGGGCATATATTACTTGGCATTTGATTTTTTCATAAAACAATGACAAAAATGCCATGTTATGGTCATGGACATCATTTAGGGTTCCAAACCCTAAGAAAATACAAGAGAAATAAATAAAAACATCATTTCATTTTTTATTCATCGAAGCTTCCTGAAGAAGTTATGTCGCCACCATTAGGGAGGGTTTCTGGATCTCTAAAGCTTGACCTAGGTCTTCAATGCCATTTCCTTGCTCATGTTGAAGGTTCAAGAGATGTAAACCCACCCCTTGTTCAAATCTAGAAATTTTCTTTCTTTTGTAAAGCTTTTGAGGCTTTATTGGAAAGGCTTTAAACATTTTCTTCTCTCATTTCTTGTGTTTCACTTTCCTCTTTTGTTTACTCATTTTCACCTGGCCACCATGGAGATCCATATGTTGGACCTAGGAAATGCGTTGATACATAGGATTTGAAGAGAAAAATATAATCAATAACTGAGTAAGCATTTTATGTTGTTTTGATACATTTTTTTGAAGAAAAAAATAGCTCAAATTTGGACATTCTTACAGAAAAAAAAGAACAAATGTTTACATTTTCTGTTATTATGCACCTTCCCATATGTTTTCTTGTAAGGAAAAATGGTATTTCCTTGTATTATCATGCTCAACCCCTATGCTCGGTCTCTACTTAAATTTTTTTGGGTTTCCACATACCCACGACTTTTACTATTTTGTGATTTTTTTGTGCAGCTATATATGCTATAGGCATCGATTTTGTTACTTAGATTTCATTTTGAGACATGGCAATTTGTAAATCATCCCGAGGATTTTTTATGACCACTATTGAAGAGCTAGGCTTTCCATTTCTATAAGATGAAAAGCTCAAATTTAAGCTCGGACCCCTGTTGATTAGCTCATCATGGCTTTTGCATATTACTATTTTTTTTCATTTCAATCCATCAAAAAATATGTAAAACCCATGTTGTGGGCCATAGGGTTTCCTAGGTTTTCACAAAACCTTCTTGGAGAAAAAAATGAGCTCAAAAAATTATCCATTTCTGTATTTCTTCAAACATCTCTGCAAATATCTGTCATTTTGAAGCTTTCATTTTGTTTGGCCTTTGTTTCTGAAATTCCACCTCTTGGCATTATCTTCTAGGCTACATCCATAGAATGCTTTTTTGAGGTTTTATTTTACCATTCATTATTCTATGAATTCATAAAACCTATAGGTCGAGAATTTGTGATTTCATGCACTTAATTTCCACATTTAAAACTCACAAGGGTTTTCACGATGTGTCTCATGGCCACAGGTTTTTTGGGTTTGTGGATACTTGTTGTTCCCTCCAAAATCTGTAGTGATTCACTCATTCATTAAATATTGTTGTCTACACCTTTGAGTTAGCTACAAACTCAGACCTTTGGTAAACCATAATTTGATCCACAACAATAATTTGTGAAACAAAATGTAAACCATTTTCCATTTTAAGTGGGTTTTATTTTTCAAGAATTTGAAAGCTTCTTTATCAAAAGTCAATGAATTTGCATCTGCAAAACCTAAGCTTGCAGCCATATGTCAAAAGATCTACTTTTAGGAATACTTCATGAAGATACAAAACTTGTGATGTGATCAAATACTATCTCTAAATGTATATAGATGATAAAAAATGCTCTTCTTAAAATCCCTGAAGATAGTTGTTCCATTGTGGAAACTCATACATTTTAACTCATATCTATTCCACATGACTCATGATACCTCCTGCTATCATCATAGATTATGTATCCATAAATTAGAACATCAATGTATTTATGCAGTTTGTTTTGATATATATTATTGTATACATCCTTTATGATTTTCCCTGAACAAGTATATGTCATCTAGGATAGTGAATAAAACTCATTATCTTAAATGATGTACACTAGTTTTAATAGAACATAAAGAGTGAATTATCTAATGAAATATCCTTCAATGCTTCTGTAAAATACAACAAAATAGCACACTGAGCTCAACCCTTATGGGAGCCATATTTATCCCACTTGTTGAAGCTAGATGAATTAAAACAACAACATTCTTTTCCTGTATCTGCATATGAAGAAAACATGTTATAAAACACAATGCATGTGTTTAGGTGTGTATGTTGATCAAATGGTTTTCCTAGACACCTAAAGTATGCATTTCTTATTTAATGCACACTGAGATCAATCTATATATGCATAGGTTTTTGTTCATATAATGTTTGAGACCTTTCATTTCTTAGAGTATTGATCTAACATCATTGTTATTTCCAAATGCAGGAGATAGGAACAATGAGGAATTGGGAGAGACAAGCAACTCGGATTAGCAACAAAGCAAGAAAACACACCCTAAACCAGTCATTCTTAGGCAATGACTGGTTTCTCTCCTTATATGCACATTTTGTTTCATTTACTTATTCATGTGTATGCTCTTCTTAATTTGTATTGAATAAGAAAAATTCAATCTCATGGCTTGTGTGAGACAATGAACATTCTTACATTCAATAAAGATTACTTCTTTGTTCAGAAAAGACTTATACAAATCTTTCCTATGTTACATGCATCTGTATAAATGCAGTAATTTGTAAATGTAACCTTTTGAATTATTTCATTTATGCACTTGAATCTAATTTAGGAGAGGTTAAAATGCACCTTTTTTCTTTCAATTCAAATCAATAAGCTCTGCCTGATTGAGCTATAAGTTAAAATCTAGTAACATTTTTGGCAACATCTGTTGTATGTTTTCCTACTAAACATGAAAACCAATTGCCTAGGCTTGTCCATTGGGCATGGAGTCATTTGGAAAACTTGGAAATAGACCTAGAACAACTTATTGAATGTTGTGACTCATCGAAACAAATTAGGTCACTTGTAAATTTGTTGAAAACAAGAAAACTATAGAAGAGAAACTATCTAATTGTGCTAGAACAACACTTAGGGAAATGAAAATGACATCTAAACTATAGTGCAGTAGCACTTTATTGAAAGCATAAACCTATCCTAACTTATCATGTACAAGGTAGATCATACCTCAAAACAACATTTGAGGTGTATCCCATTAACTGGGATAGGTAGAATTTCACCATCCGTTGTGGACAACTGGAATGCATTATGCTCCTTGCATTCAATAATGACAAATGGGCCACTCCAGAAGTTGTCAAACTTTGCGTGCTTTCCAAGCCCACTTTTCAACACATCCCACTTGAGCACAATATCTCCTTCTCTAAAAACTTTGGGTGTAGCTTTCTTATCAAAGAATCTTTTCATTTGAAGCTAATGATATTCAAAAGACTTCATGATTTATCTCTTATCTCCTCAAGCTCCATAAGTTGAGCATACCTAACTATCATTGGATCTTACTCTTCAAACATTTCCAACTGATGTAGAATATCAAGAGCTGGAAACTCTACAGATAGAGGCAGTCTTGCCTCCTTTCCATAAACAAGTACACATGGTGAATTTCCAATTGACTTTTTTGGGGTCACTTTATCTTCCCACAAGGAATATTTTAACTTATTGTGCCAAACTCTCTAATTATCTTCCATAGTTCTTTTGATAATTCTAATTAGATTTTTGTTTGTTCTTTCAACCAAACCATTACCTTGAGGGTAATAATTAGAAGATGTATTCAAATGGATGCCATTCTTAACAACCCAATTAGTAACTCTTAATCCAACAAATGTAAGAGCATTATCTGAAATGATAGATTATGGAACACCAAACCTAGTTATTATATCATCATAAAAGTTCAAAATAGAAGATTCATTGGCTTTTATCAAATCCAATGCTTCAGTCCATTGTGTAAAATAATCAATTGTTGTAAGTACCCACCTGTGACCCGCACTTGAAGGTGGATTTATTGGTCCAATAAAATCTATACCCCGCATCATGAAGGGCTGCTCCATTTGAATAGGCTGCAAAGGGAAAGCTGGCAGCCTCTATTTTCCTACAAATAAAGCACATTTTACACATTTCCTTGCCTAGGCATGGGCATCTTTAAACAAGCTTGGCCAATAATAGCTAGCTCTCATAATCTTCCATGTTGTTGTTCTTGGGAAAAAATGACCCCTTGCAGGTCCATCATGGAACTCATGAAGCACTTTCTCAGTTTGATCATCATCAATACATCTCAACAGAACACCATTTATATCTTTTTTGAAAAGAACATTATTGATCAGCACATATGGAATAGACTAAAGTTTGAAATACCTTCGTTTAGCTCTATCAAAACCTGGTGGACATTCACAAATCTGTAGAAAGTGAGTCATATCATGCACCCAACCTGCTGCTAATGCAGGTGCAACATTCTGAGAATCATCAGTATTAACCAAAACAATATTTATTTATGTTTTCTCTTCACTTTTTAGTGTTGAAGCAAGCTGCTCACAGATTCCTTTACCTCTTACAAGCTTTGTGATCTTGATATCAACATCATACTCCATGACTTTAGTGATCCATCTAGCTCTCTTCTCATTAATATATTTACTCCATAGGAACTCCTTCACACTTGGATGTGCAACCATTAAATGAATCTTATTATTGGAAATTAATGGCTTAAAATTTTTCAGACTCCTTATGACAACAAGAACATGCTTTTCAACAAAGTTGTATCTTAACTCATAATCATCTAAATCTTGACTAAAAAAGGCTATTTGTTGCTCTAAATCATCATTATTTTTCTAAACCATCATAGTAGAAAAATAATCTATGCTTCCAAAAGCATATAGAATAAAGCATTTTGAAAAATTTGGGTTTACCAATGTGGGAGCTGATGCTAAAGCCTCCTTAATAGTTTCAAAGCTGAATTTGGCTTCCCTAGTCTAGCTGAAAAACTACATTATTCTTTAACATGGCAATCAAAGGTTGTAAAATATTTGCAACATTAGGTATCAATCTTCTCAAGAAGTTAATTCTACCTAAGAAACTCTGCAGCCCTTTCTTGTGATTAGGTAAAGGCAGCTATAATATGGCTTTGACTCTCTTAAGGTCAATAGTAATTCCCTATTTCGACACTATGCGTCCTAACAAATTACCTTCATGAACAACAAAGATACTCTTTTTCGGATTGAGAGATATAATGTACTCCCTGCACTTTTCAAATACTTGCTTGAGATGTGAAAAATATTCATCTTTATTTTTAGAATATACTATTATATCATCCAAATAAACAAGAAAAAACTTTTGAATTAAACTCTAGAATGCCATATCCATGGCCCTCTGAAATGTGGCACTGGCATTAGACAAACCAAAAGGCATTCTCTTGTAGGCCATAATGCCCCACTTTGTTGCAAATGTTGTCTTATATTGGTCCTCTTCCTTAACTAAAATCTAGTTATAACAAGAATAACCATCAAGAAGAGAAAATCTCTCTGAACCAGAAACTACTTGAAGGATTTGTTCCATGGAGTGCAGTGGGTAATGATATTTTAAAGATGGCCTATTAAGATCTCTAAAATCCAAACAAAGCCTAATTCCCCATTTTTTTTCTAACTGGAACAAGGTTAGAAACCCAGGAGGTATGTTTGATTGGAAATATAATACCCCCCTCAACTAACTTAGTCAATTCTTTAATCATTAAAGGCTCAAGCTTGGGGTTCAAAGGTCTCTACTTCTGCCTAACAGGCTTAGCATCAGGTTCTAATTCAATAGTGTGTTGAGAAATTCTAGGATCCAAACCTTTCAAGTCTGAATAGTGCCATGAAAAAACGTCATGAAATTCTTGGCACAAAGCAATAAAATCCTTCCTATCCTCTTGTGAGAAATTTTTTCCTATCTTAAGGAGCTTACCTTCAAAGATTTCTAGCTCTTCATAATGCTCCTCTTTTACTTGAATTCTGATTTTACTCTTCTTAAGCTGATCATCAGTGTTGAATATAGACTCCAATGTAACTAAACCCTTGGGTAACTTGTTTTTCCTTAGCTGTATGATTTGATCATCATACTATTGTTTTAATTTCTCTTGATTCACTAAGGAAAATTGATCCTATTCAAGCAAAAAAGATTAAATATGTTCATCACTGTCAAATACTTGCCTATGAATATTGTTATCTGGAATGGAAGGTTTGATTACTACTTTAACATATCGTTGTACCTTCTCCTTCTTGATATCATTGGGAATATCAAACTGTGAACCAACTGCAACAAGTTTGTTCACATGTTTATTTTGATTTCTAGGAATAGAAACTAGATTAAAAGCACTAAAATCTTCTATCACATCCCTTACCCTATTATATATGACTTCAAGGCATCATTCTTAGAAACATTCAAGCCTCTTACCTGATTGACAATCATCTCACTGTCTCCATAGACCTTCAAGCAATTTATTCCTCTTTTCCTTGCCCATTCAAGACCTTGAATAAGACCCTCATACTCAACAGTATTATTGGAGCATGCAAAAGAAAAATGAAAAGCTGAAAATACTTATCACCTTGTGGGGACATAAGCATTGCACCCCACCAGATCCATTTTTACTTTTGGAGCCATCGAAATACATTTCCCAAAGCTCGTCCTACTATTTTAACAGCTGATCTGCATTCTTTTCAAGGTTTGGCACAACAGTTTCAGGTTCATGGAACATATATACCCATAAACCAGTCTCCTTTGTGTTGTCATTTGGATTATCAATTATGTTTTTTTCTGCCTACTCATTTAAGAGTATATCAAGTACACTTTCAGCTTGTAATTCTTAAGCAGTAGCAAGTTCACTATCATCTAGAATTACGCAGTTGGCATTTACAACACTAGGTACATAAGGTTCAATATGATCCTTAGCAAGTACTTCAAATTTAATTGTCACTTTGGTTCCATAAATAGTTCTAAACAACATATGGGACCAATTTGAGGATAAATATCCTCCTATCTTGGCAGTAAATTCTCTTGATAAGCACAATGCAAAGTATGGTGGTAAATCAATCACGTATATGTCCTGAGGAATCAAAAAGTTGGGACAAGCATGTAAGGTCAAACTTGCATCTTTGATAATACCTATAGTATTAACAGTTGAACCATCAAGTTGAACTACTCCTTTCTCAAGTGGTTGATATTTAAGCTCTAAACTATCAACAATTTTTTTTTGGAATTACAGAGTGTTGGCTCCTAAGTCCACCATACAATTATGGACTAACTTGTCTCCTATGATGAGAGACACATAGAAAGGAGGAGATTTAATGTCCTTCCTTGGTTGTTTTTTGATATCTTCAGGTGTTTTTGTAAAAATAGTCTTAGCCTGATCAATTTGAACATCACTAGACACAGTCATATCGAATAAAGCAGACTGTAAAAGGTCCTTTTGACCTGGGATAGCTAATGAATCCCACATGAATATTTTCACATTCATATTCTTCATATTATCAATGATATTGAAAGGTATAGTTGGATTTACCTTTTGATGGACCTTTACAACAACTAGATTAGCTTGTAAATGAGGTTGTTCCTTGGTAGTACCTTGTGTGTTTCTTTGCAAAATACAAGGCACTTGTGAAGTAGATGGTTCTACAGCAGCTGCTCTTCCTTTATCAGTTGCTTGCTTAAGCTCAAAATCTCTTTTCTTTGCTCTTGTGTTTGCTACAACAAGGGAATCATCTCTGTTAACTCCACAACTTTTCTCCCTACTAGTTTAATAGAGTAGCATCATTTGGAGACTGCTCTTGTTGTTGTAATGTTCCATCATTGGGTACATTTGGTTGTGAGCTTGAAACACTTTGAACCATTAAAGCTTGATTAATAATTCCATCTGAATAGGTAGCCTGATTATGAGGCTAGTTGCAAGGATAACACCACTCATAATTTGTCGCAAGATTGTTTTGAACAGGGACAAGGTCTCTAGCTACACTAACTGAAACAGGATTGTATGCTTGAAAAGGCCTTGGATTCACATTTTGTCTTGGACCTTGATAATTTCCTTGATAAAGTTGTCTATTACCTTGGTATTTCTATTGTTGACCTTGATAAGGTTGACTTGGCCCTTGGTTTTGCTGTTGAAATGGTTGTCTATTCTGAAATTGTTGTTTCTTGATGCTAACAAGCTCATTTCCAAAAGTTTGTAAAATGTTTTCAATTTTTTGTTGACTCTCTTTTATCTCCTGCAACTCCTATGATTGAATTGGAATTGAAATTTCTTGTTTACCATCAGCTAGTAAAAATGGAACAACAGACAAAGGAGTAAAAGGTGGGATTTTTAGAGGCATAGAAGGCTGAATTTATGGGAAAATGGGCATAGAAAGTCTGGATGCAATTTTTCCATCTTGTATTAAGCTATTTTTTGCTTTAATTATTGTTTTGTAAGCATCAGGTAATGAAGTACCTGCCATAGACTGAATCATAACTGATATGTCACTATTTAAAGCCCTCAAATAGTATAAAAATTCATATTCAGGGGAAGACCTTACCATGACAGGTATTATATCCCATGTCCTCTGAAACCTAAAGTTAAAATCAGAGATTTTCTCCTGAGGAGCCCTCTTAATTATTGTCAACTTCTCTACAAATGACAAATGATCAGATTTGTCTTGAAATTGCTTGTATAATTTGTCTCCAAAGTCATCCCATGTTGCAATAGAAGCTACAGGAAGACCTATAAACCACTGTAAAGCCTTTCCTTTCAGTGAGGCAGCAAGTAACCTCACAACAACATTCTCCTATATTATATGATGAACTCCACATAAATTAGCTACATCTCTAATATTCTCTATAGGAGTTTTTTGGTTTTCACCTATAGAGAAAGGTAGACTTTTTAGAGCAATAATAGGAATTTCATCATGTTGAGCTAAATTTAATGGATTGCCTCCATTAAATGCCACAAAAGGTTGGTTTCTAGCCATTGGAGGTGGCTAAGGTGGATTAACTTGCACTGTAATAACAGGTACAAAACTTGTTGAAACAACAGAACTTGATGAAACTGTTGGTCTAAAACTAGGTGGAGTTGACTAAAAACTCTTTGAGGAAATAGGGGTTCTTTGAACAATCGTACCACTTCTCCTAGGTGGTGATAATTAAATATATTCAAAGGGTACAACACTACTTCTAGTATGCACTCTTTTCATATATTGTTACTAAACTATATTTCTACTAATCACCATATTTCAGAGTCACGAGATATGCAAAAATAACCCCTCAAGGGTCTAAACTTACAGGAAGCATATCAAAACCAATAAAATATGTTGATGTTTGTGTCCCATTGGGCGTGCCAAAACTATTATCTCTCAGAAGTGCACCCTTGTTAAGTTTCAAAACTTAACTTTCTGAAGTAACATGGAAACACTCCTAAAGTTGTGAGTGACCTTGAAATTTGGAGTGAATCTTTGGATGAGGTCGACTTCCTTGCTGGTTATCACCTAAAATACTAATTTTTTTGAAGGAAAAGGGAGAATAAATGCTTGAAAAAGTAAATGTTGAAAATGAAAATATAGGGTGATACACCTAACTGACTAGGACTATGAAAACTTCAGATTTTCAAACACTTGAACATTGATGCCAACATCTAGACTACACAACTCATTTCTGTAAGTTCATACATAAATGTTTCACAAGAAAGTTTGAGTGCATTATCTTCAAAAAGGAAAACAATATTCTCACATTCTAAAGGATAAATGCAATTTAAACACAACTTGTAACCTGCATAAGCATACATTGTAGAAATGGCATGAGAACGTAAGACAAAACCACAAGGAGATTAAAATACCTAACTAATAGCTTGATCAATCACTTGGTTATACACAATACTACAATAATGAGAAGGAAAAACAACATAATCAATGGTATCCAAAGTATTATCTGTATATCATATTCCAAAAATACTAAGTTACAAAGCATGCTCAAACTGTCAAAAGACTGCAAAAGTCTCTATCTCCAGAAATTGCATAAGAAGAACTGATTACAAAAAAGTCATTTAAGTGACTTTATCCAACTCCCAACCAAACTCATCAAAATAGCACCTAGAAGCTTCTTGGGTCGGATGCACCAATAAAGCCAAAAATATAGCATGTATATCTTCTCCAAAAGAGCTAATAATGAGTGAAAAAGTCAAGTATGACTTGATCAAACCATAAACACCTCTAAAAATGCTCTAAATGGAGTCAAAGAAGACTATATTCTCTCAACAAGGTGATGACAACACCCTACATCTTCTCCACATGTTTGCAAACTGTAAATAACCTCCCTAGATGCTTGTAAGAGCATAAATACAAACATATCTTTATCTTCCCTCAATCGACTAAGTCATCCTTATTGCATTTAAGAATAACAAAATGACTTAAAGGCTTATAATCACACCTCCAAGTCATTTGTTTTATAATACTATTTATGCAAATACTCCATGCTTCGACCATTATGGTGGTCAACACATAAAAATGAGGTCAAATTTTTCAAAGGAAAACTCCAAAGACATAGGTGGCATCCACATGTCACAAGGCTATACAAGCCATAAGTGCATACATGTATAAAGCATTATATTTTGCAAAGGTTTATAAAAGTTTACAAGGCATTTAAAATACCTAAGGCATGGCAATTACCCTTGCACCCACGAGGCATATATTACTTGGCATTTGTTTTTTTCATAAAACAATGAAAAAAATGCCATGTTATGGTTATCGACATTATTTAGGGTTCCAAACCCTAGGACAATACAAGAGCAAAAAATGAAAACATCATTTCATTTTTTATTCATCGAAGCTTCTTGAAGAAGTTATGTCACCACCATGAGGGAAGGTTTCTAGATCTTTGAAGCTCGACTTAGGTCTTCAATGCCATTTTCTTGCTCATGCCGAAGGTTCAAGAGAGGTAAACCCACTCCTTGTTCAAATCTAGAAGTTTTCTTGCTTTTGTAAAGCTTTTGTAGCTTTATTGGCATGACTTTAAACATTTTCTTCTCTCATTTCTTGTGTTTCACTTTCCTCTATTGTTTACTCATTTTCACCCAGCCACCATGGAGATCCATATGTTGGACCTGGGAAATGCATCGATTCACAAGATTTGAAGAGAAAAATATAATCAATAACTGGGTAAGCATTTTATGTTGCTCTGCTATATTTTTTTGAAGTAAAACAAATAGCTCGAATTTGAGCATTCTTATAGAAAAAATAACAAATGCTTACATTTTTTTTCTGTTATGCATCTTCCCATACATTTTCTTGTAAGGAAAAATGGTATTTCTTGTGTATTATCATGCTCAACCCCTATGCTCAATCTCTACTTAAAAATTTTTGGGTTTCCACATACCCACTACTTTTACTATTCTATGATGTTTCTATGCAGCCATATATGCTACAGGCATTATTTTTGTTACTCATATTTCATTTCGAGACATGGCCATTTGTAAATGAGGCCAAGGGTTTTTTATGACCGCCATTGAAGAGCCAGGCTTTCCATTTCTATAAGATGAAAAGCTCAAATTTAAGCTTGGCCCCCTGTTGATTAGCTCGTCATGGCTTTTGCATATTATTGTGTTTTTTCATTTCAGTCCATCAAAAAAAATGTAAAATCTAGGCCACAAGCCATAGGGTTTCCTAGGTTTTCACAAAACTTTCTTGGAGACAAAAATAAGCTCAAAAAATGATCCATTTATGTATTTCTTCTGACATCTCTATAAATATCTGTCATTTTGAAGCTTTCATTTTGTTTGGCCTTTGTTTATGAAATTCCACCTCTTGGCATTATCTTCTGGGCTACGACCATAGAATGCTTTTCTAAGGTTTTATTTTACCATTCATTATTCTGTGAATTCATAAAACCTACAGGTCGAGATTTTGTGATTTCATGCACTTAATTTCCACATTTAAAACCCGCAAGGGTTTTCACGATGTGTCTCATGGCCACAGGTTTTTTGGGTTTGTGGATACTTGTTGTTCCCTCCAAAATTTGTAGCCATTCACTCATTCATTAAATATTGTTGTGTACACCTTTGAGCTAGCTACAAACTCATACCTCTAGTAAACCATAATTTGATCCACACCAATAATTTGTGAAACAAAATGTAAACCATTTTCCATTTTAAGTGGGTTTTATTTTTCAAGAATTTGAAAGCTTCTTTATCAAAAGTCAATGAATTTGCATCTACAAAACCTGAGCTTGCAGCCATATGTCAAAAGATCTGCTTTCAGGAATACTTCATGAAGATACATAACTTGTGATGTGATCAAATACTATCTCTAAATGTATATAGATGATAAAAATTGCTCCTCTTCTTAAAATCCCTGAAGATAGTTGTTCCATTCTGGAAACTCATGCATTTTAACTCATATCTATTCCACATGACTCATGATAGCTCCTGATGTCATCATAGATTATGTATCCATAAATTAGAACATCAAAGCATTTATGCTTTATTTTTTGATACATATTATTGTATACATCCTTTATGATTTTCCTTGAATAAGTATATGTCATCTAGGATAGTGAATAAAACTCATTATCTTAAATGATGTACACTAGTTTGAGTAGAACATAAAGAGTGAATTATTTGATGAAATATCCTTCATTGCTTTTGTAAAACACAACAAAAGAACATGTTGAGCTCAACCCTTGTGGGAGCCACATTTATCCCACGTGTTGTAACCAGATGAATTAAAACAACATTATTTTCCTGTATTTGCACATGAAGCAAACATGTTAGAAAACACAATAAATTTTTTAGTTGTGTATGTTGATCAGATGGTTTTCCTAGACACCTAAAGTATGCATTTCTTATTTAATGCACATTGAGAACAGTCTATATATGCATAGGTGTATGTTCATATAATGTTTGAGACCTTTTATTTCTCAGGCAATGATTGGTTTCTCTCCTCATATGCACATTTTCTTTCATTTACTTATTCATGTATATGATTTTCTTATTTTGTATTGAATAAGAAAAATTCAATCTCATGACTTGTGTGAGACAATGAACATTCTTACATTCAATAAAGATTACTTCTTTGTTTAGAAAAGACTTGTAAAAATCTTTCCTATGTTACACACATTTGTATAAATGCAGTAATCTATAAATGTAACCTTTTGAATTATTTCATTTTTGCACTTGAATTTAGTTTAGGAGAGGTTAAAATATACCTTTTTCCTTTCAATTCAAATCAATAAGCTCTACCTCATTGAGCTATAAGTGAAAATCTAGTAACAGTGAAGTAAGTGTTGTAAATGATGTTGGCATTGTTAGTAGTGTTGTGATGGACTCATGTATAACCCTTGATTGTGTTAGCCTATTGTTTTCCTAACTATTTGTTGGATGTGGAACCTTGTGTTATCTCCTAGCACGAGGGGTGGACCTAAGGGTTCCACATGGTCAGGAGGTTGGTGCTTTTTCCTCCATTGGGTATTCTTGTTGCATGTTCGTGTGCATGGAGGTTGTTCATTGCATTGTGGATTCCAATTCCTATTCCAATTTGAGAAGGCAACCTGCCATGTATTTGCATATAAGATTGTAACTCTGTTGTATCACTTAATGTAACTTGATATAATCTTCCTACTTGTACTAAGGGAAGCTTTGATGTAATTATTGTAATGATGTAACATTTATTGATGAATTCTTCATGTAATGAATATTGTAATGTAATGCATCTTCATATGTTAGTTAGCTAGAAATGATTATTATTGTTGATTATTAGTTGATATGTTATGGAAGTAAGTAATGTAGAATCATTTAATGTGGTGATTTAAAAATTATCCTTGCATGCATCTTTTGAAATGTTCTAGTTATCTTGATTGTTGATTTGTGAGTAGTGTAGTTGAGGAACCTTAGAGGACATAGGTTTAGATTATTATGTTATACATTCTATTGTTGTTTCAAAAAAAAAAAAATCATTATTTTGTCATAGTTAGTGTTGTCCTCTGGGCTTCCTTGGCAGGGGTGTTACATGTTTATATTCCATCTTCTTCATCTATTATTGTACCTAAGGATGCTTATGTTTCCACAATTTTGGCTCCTTGTGATTCAGTGCAGTAGGACATGCATCATCTTCTAAAGATGGATACTTGGGATGAGCACTTGATAGACATTGTTGGTTTGTTTTGTGATTCCCACATTTCAGATTTGGGAGAAATCATTGATCACATTCATCTTCTCTTTGATTAAGATGATCCTTCTTCAGTTGTTGTGAGGGAACACTATGACCCTCTTGTTCATTCTCTACATGATCATACTTTGTATTTTGACATGAGTGTGGATTCTTTTGGACAACATTTGGAGGAGGATTCTTCATCTTCAGAGGAGGTATCCTTATCTTTGGATTGTGTTCTATAATCATTTCTAAGAGATCCTATATTGTCTTCGGCGGTGTGGCTTAGAACGCCTATTTGGAGTGTGATAGCTTTCGACATCAACATGGAGACACTTGAGCATTCTTTAGAGACATCACGCATCCTGCATACCATCTTGGATTTGTTTCTTCCTAAGGGGAGGAACGTTGTTTGATGGTTTTGGATCATCTTTAACATTCAATGTTGAGCTTCTACCATCCTTGTAGGAGACTCAACATTGAGGGGGGTTGCATGGTCTCTCTTCTACTTCTCCCTTATGGGGGGAATTTTTCCTCACATGGGGTTTTGGGACTCATTGTTCATTGAGAGCATTTTTTTTCATCTCTCTTTTGGGGAGGAGTTTTGTCCCACTAGGCTTTCTCCTTTTCTCCATTTGTGAGAGATTTCATTTGCATTTGTGCATGGGTACCTAACATGGCCTTGTAGCCATCTTTGTGTCATTTGCATAATAATCAGCTACTCCCTAAGTTGCACTTAAGGGGGGGTGTTGGTGTTACAAATAAATTCTTGTACCAAGTTAATTCCTTACTAGGGGGATTAGGGAACTTATTTACATGTTAATTTTACGTAGGTCCTAGGAGGGAATCTTTCTCGAAGGTGATAGTTGTCATCTTATCTTTTTACTTGTAACACATATGTCCTAGGTAGTTATGATAAGTTGTCACATGACATAGGATTAAGACACTTGTCATAATCCTATTTATTCCTATGTCTCACCTTGGATATATAACCAAGTGGTCTCATATGTAAATCACACAATCTATTGGATTTAATTTCATTTCAATCTTGAGCATTGCATATTGATCTCTCTTGTGCTTTTATGAAGTGCCTAGATCTTGGGTGGATATAAGCTTCAACCAATCTTGCATGGAGTAGAGTTATTCTATACCAACTCTTACAAAAATATATTTAACATCTTAACCACATTATAGAAATTTCCCCATAACTTCCTCATCATTAATATTTCTAGGGATCACTTTTCTACAAAAGTCCCTAGCCTCTTTACCTTTCTCATTATCCTCTAAGCAAAAAGGATTCTGATAGAAATTTTGAAAAGATTTTTTTAGGGTTTCAATATCGCCAACCAAAGCACCATTGTAATGAATAAAGCATATATTATCTTAAATGTTTCTATAATAATAATATTAAAAATTAATTAGAGTCCTTCATCTTCTTTAACCCAGTTGGCTCTAGCTCTAATCTTCACACCTTGAATTTTATAATTTTGCAGTCTTCTTAGTAAATTTTTAGCTTTTATCAAACTTCCTAGCAGTATTCTAAAGGTCATCATTCAATCATTGTAATTTCACTTCTATCCTAAGAATTTTTTCTATAGTTGACCCTCTAACCTTCTTATATCTAGGGATTTTTCTTACCCACCATTTTATATATTTTTCTCCAAACAAGAGTCAAGATTTCTCATCTATTAATAGTAGTATTTATGATAGTAGTTTTTTATAATATTAGTGATAATTTTTATACCCTCATTACATTCCTAATCATTAACCAATGAAATTTTTAGTTTAAAATTTTTGAGACTTTTAATTTCCTTGTTTAAACAACCATGACCAATAGCAATATTTATTTCAATAAGTGAATGATCAAACATGGCAGTAGGATAAATTGAACTAGGTTTTCATTCTCTTCGTACTCAAAATTAAAATTTTCATTATTTATATATATTTTTCCCAATATACAGTAAACCATTTTCCCTTGACTTTGGTTATTACACTAGGTAAACCTTATATGTTTATTTTTATCTCCACCTTTTTCTAGAGGATTAAAAATATTATGAAATATTTTCATTCTTGATAAAAAAAATAAAGTTCATTACCCTTCCACACTTTCTCTTTGCCCCCATTATTTTCTTCTTTATACTCAATCACATTAAAATCTCTAGCCTAAATCTAGGGTATATTTTAGGTAGACAATGGATAATCCACTTGACCATAATGAAAATCTATCCAAACTTGTAGTTATTCTTATCCATCATAATTTAGACTACTATATTACGAGCAGAAGAAACACTTTCCACTATAAAATAAGTCCAATTACTTTGGATAAGACTCGAAGAAAAGTATTTCAAATCCTCCAAACAAATTTTAACACATAATCCAGCTGAGATCTGACAAATTTAACTTCTTGGATACAAAGAAAAACCAAGTTAGGACTTAAATTATTACAAGAAGATATAAGGATGTATTTTCTATCCAAGTATTCAAGTCCCTTGATATTCCAACTCATACCTTTAATCATCATTATAAAGTTTAGAGGAATCTCCTAATTTCTTGTTCTTATAGAACCTTTCAAAGCACTTAGGTATTTTCTCTTGTTTTTTATTTTTTCAATATTTTTTTTTTTGTGTCCTTGTTCTTTTTTCCTCTTCTTATTTTCGTCTTTTGAAGATATTTTTCAATAATTTCTCAATATCCATCTCCTTACTAAAAACTAAAGGATTTTCTCTAGTTATAGCCATCTCATTGTTGTTGTTATTCTCTATATGGTCAAGCCTGCTAATATCCCCAATGTATCCAACAATGAATAGTAATTGAGGGGATTTAGAGAACTTTACTTCTCTTCTTTTATTTCTAGCATTAATTCCTTATAATTCTAGTTGTTGAAATTTTTTCCTTGTAAGCTCATCATCCCTATAGTATTCTTTTTCAAAAATTTATTTATGAGAATTCTCTCCTTTAGCTTTATAACAACAAAATATCCACCGAACAATGGGTCTTCCTATGTTGGAGCCATTTCACTAGTCTCCATTTTATTAGACCCACTATCTTTGGAGGCCTTGTAAATTATATCCCTCTCACTATTATTATCATATTGCTTGTTAATATATTCCCTAGTGTCCAAATTATTATCCTTGGGACAACTTTTATTAGCTTCATCAGTCTTATTAGCCATTTTTTCATCAAATTTAATTTTTATTTATTAGAATTTTTTCAAGTTTAGGATAGTCATTTCTAACATGCTCATTCATTTTTCATAAAAAAATTTAAAATTTAAACCACCCAAAAGGTTCATTTCATATTTAACAGAGAAATATCCTATTTGAATACTAAGAGTCTTAAGAATAGCTCTAGGGGTTAAATAATATAAAACCGTTGCATTTGAATGAGGTAGAGTAACTCTAATTTCTTTAATTTATAGGACATTACCTAAAGGATTTAACATTTGTGGAATAAATTTCCACATTTGAGGGGGGTTATTTTTAAATTTGACCCACCTAGGGGCCAAGTTGGAAACCACCTCATTTGTCCTAGACTCCACTACCTAGGGTATTTCCTTGAAAACATGTTGAAAAAATTCCAAAAATCATTCTTAATCACTCTTTCTTGCATAACACATGTTCTCAAGAATATTGCAAATAATACTTATTGAAGCATTCTACAAAAATTGACATAAATGCTTATTTTCCCCAAACTTTCCCTAACTAGTCAACAAAAAAAGAATTGGAAGGAAAAAAATCATTATTCAAACAAATAAAGAACAAAAAAATATTTTTTAGCCTATTTTCCTCATTCTTTATAGCTCACAAAATTCTAAATTGGGGGAGATGGAAATGATTCTAGGATTCAGGAGGCCCTTATTGTATTCTCGTCTTCTAGAGACTCCATCTTGGAAGTCACCGACTAATCCCAATCCTCCATCTTCAAGCACCACTCCACCTCCACTTTTGTGAGACTATAATTGAAAACCTAGCACCCTTAGGAATTTCTCTCTCTACACCCCCCACAAATATCTTTGTATGATAAATTTTTAGGCTACAAAACTCTATAGGATTACCAATTTCATTCTCATCATTTTGTAGGGGGTGGAGTTAATTTATTCATTTGTAATTTCCCTTCCAACCTATCCCTCCTAACTTTCCATTAATGATGATATGAGGGAGAATAATTAATACATAAGTTTACAATATGAAAAAACTTAAGAAGGATCGTTGTCAAAAAAATTGACCTTTGAGAGAAACCTAGGCCCACAAGCATAGATGGCCCTTGATGGTAGGTATAGGGTTCCAAAAGGATCCCACCAAGAATGGTGGGTTCAAAAATTTAAAAAATTAACATGACAAAAAAAAAAATGAACCACCAAGACACACCCAAAAAACCCAACTAACCCTATTAAAACCCAACCCATCCAATCTCATATTCCCAATACAAGTCTAAGAGTAAAGGAATGAAGGATTGCAAATCAAACCAAGATCAACGAAGAGAACTAATCCAAGACTCATTCTATGAGAAGAGGAACTCTAGAGAGAAAAATTGGAGGATGACCATTCATATCCCTTAAAGATCCTTCATAGGACAATAAAAAAATGCTTGAGTGGTTTATTGGTTATGTAGGGGTGATAAATAAAATAATATCCAACATAGTTGGAGTTGTTTTGAAGTTGGACATGGTAAATAAGAGCATGATGTAGCTAGAGCATGTGTGAAAAGAACTCTTGCTAGGGAACAACTAAAATTTGAGGATGCAACAAAGCCTAAAGATGCATGTGCAATTTTGGAGATCAATGTAATAAAAAATTATTTATAGGATCAAGTGAGAACTCTAAAATTTGATAATTATTTTGGTTAGTTGAAGAATACAATATTCTTCCTTGATACAATTGTGAGACAATCAATGGATCAACAAAATAATATTCATTAAAGAGTTCAAATGCAATCAATTGGACTATATAGACTAGGGAGCTTTCTTGTTTTTCTCAATTCTATATTGGAGGTTAGTGGGAAGCATGTGAAAATATAGAATGTGTTCAAGAATGGAAACAAATATCCTTAACACCTACACAAACACATGCTCAACATGATTTATTTTTTGAAGAGGACAATCAATTATTTATATTAAATGACTATGGTCATGTTTAAAACCTTGTACAAGAAGGTACATTAATTTAATATCTAGTTTCATTGCATTATTTTGTAATATATTATTATATGTATGCATGTATTTATGTGAATTATATATCACACTTTATTGAATTTATAAGTATTTTGCAAGGCATTGCATATGATAGAAATGAAGAGGAAATAGAGTATTGGTTAGCTCGATGTGTTGAGACAAAACATAAGTTGTTACATCCTAGATTAAATGATGATAAGTTTGAGTCCAATAGGTTTGATGGTTGTTGTTGGCACTTGGATATGGAAATATATAATAAGAAAGAATGGTTTGGTTTCACTTGAAGATTATGAAAGACATAACAAAATAATACACTACTCACATTTAGTTATGGAAAATATACAACTAGTGAGATACCAACGTAAACATACTAATAAAGAGAAACATGAGACAATTATAGATGCTTTACAACATGGATAGGATGCAAGTGACCTACAATAGAGTAAATTTATAACTATACATGTAGTTGCATATATTTATTTAATAGTTAATATATAGTTAATTAATTTACTATCATTCCCTAAAAACTTTACTAAGTTATTGCATATCACCTTGAGCCATCCTCTTAACTCCCATTAAGCCATATTCTTACTTCCCCTTGAGTCATCTCCTAATTATAGTTATTTTTTATCACACAAATTAGAGTTAGGGCTCATGTATCTATAGTTAATTTATTTACTTGCACCAAATTATATGCATATAAATACTTACATTCATTATATTTTTTTTATCATTTTTATTTTAGGTCTCATACAACTAGATGATGTTGTTGAACACTACATGTGCATTCAACTTGTGACAACATACTAGATAGTTTTACCAATAGTAGGCATCATTTAAATGTAAGGGATTTCTAATCTAAATTTTTAACTTGATTTATTATAAATTTCTCATATGAATTAGAGTTAGGACTTATGTATCTATACTTAATTTACTTACATTCATTCAAGATTAGTGAGGATAGAGTTGAAGTAGAGTTCACCCTTGCTCCATTTTATTTTCTCTTTTGATGTGTTGATGAAGGAATGTGGTTGCTTATCAAACTAGTAGAATGATGATAGGATTGATATGATGAAGGATATGATGATAGAAGATTAGCTAAGATATAGAAGAAGTAGATAGAAAATTCAGTAGTATAAGGCTATGAATATGGAATATTCATAAAAATGGTATGAAAGGAATTTCATTTATATAATTTACATGATAGAAATATAGGGACAAGATGCATTGGTTAATGGATAGATAGGATTGTTTGAGAATTAGGGTTTGGATCAAAATTTATAGTCATGTGACAAGTGTCACATGAGGGACAAGGGATAGGTCTACAATTAGGATTGGGGCATCATCTTTATAGGAATAGCTATGATTAAGAGGTGTGATATTAAATGAATGGATGAGATGGAAAGTTAGTTGACTTTTGGTAAGTGTCTAGGTTCAATGAATCTAGACAAGGTCTTAGACATGTGAAAGGGACATTTGCAACATGATAACAAGTCTAGATTGTGATCCATGTGAATGAATCTAATGTCTAGGATTAAATGGATAGGAATTGAGGGATAAAATGGAATTAAACATTAGAGGAAAATGTAATAGGGATTAATTAGCTTAAATTAGTTAATTAATTAATTTAGTTGGAGGATTTGAGGATAAAGGTAATGGATAAATTAAATAGATAAATTTAATTGGCTAGGACAAGGTGGGATAAAGGTAATGGGATAAATAAATAAATAAATTATTATTTATTTAATTAATAGCTCAAGATAGGCTAAAATTAGGTGTGGTTGGGTAAGGTCATATTTTAGGTGTCTATATTTTTCCCCTTTTGAGATGATGTCACAACTAAGGAAAGTAAAATAATTTTAAAGAAGAAAAAAAACATAGTGGATATGAAAGGGATAAGGACTAGTGGCATGATACCCTAGTCACTAGTGAGGATGGGAGTTAGGTAGGACCCCTCAAAAGGACATGTGGGTTCAAATAACATGGGTGTGATCTCGAAATGGATGGGAGGACTAGAGGATAAAGGATGACAAAGGTATGGATAAGAGAGGGAGGATGGATGATCTTCATGCTGCAATAATATAAGAAAACTAGATTTAATATTATACTTGATGTTATGCACAAAAGTATAAGGAACCAGGATGACAATGTGCCAAGTACGTGATCAAAAGGCCAAGTGAAAATATATGCCTTATAAAACCATGGTATGGAATACCATGATGCTTGTTTGATTAGAAAAATGGATCCAGGTCTTAAATTACACTTCTTCCAATTAGGGAAATTAAGGATTAAAAAATGATCTCAATATCCACTTGGCTACAAACATCAATAGAAAAGATAAAATAGTGGATTAGGGTTTTAATCCTTTTTGTGTGGAAGGGGATGATGTGGATGTGATTAATTGAAATTTGATTGATTGAATTATATGATGCAATGTTTTTCCTAAGTTACTATTGAAAACATAGCAAATTAAGATGATTTTTGAGAAATACAAAACAAACAAACATAAAAGATTCCAAAAAAGTAGAGAGCATAAATAGAAGAACCTATCATATAAATTTGGTGTTGAAATAGTTGGATAGGGGTGTGGGGTGCCCTAGACTAGCTTTCTGCTATTCAAGATCTAATTTCACATTCTTGGTGCTCCTAATCTATAATTCCTCTCTTAGGGTCACTATTGGAACTTCATCTATTGTCGATAAAACCCACTTTCCTTGACTTGACAACTTGTAGGGCTTGAATTTTTGAATGAGAAATTAGTCTTCAATCTTCCTCCAATTTTCTTCAGATCTGAGAACTTGCACACATGAAAGAGGGGGAATGGTTATGCCGTATAGGGGTTTTCCTAAGTCAAACACCATTGTGGTATTTATACCTCCATAACGGCTATGATGATGTAAAAATAGAGCTTACCCTCAGTTGGATAGAGGTTGAATGGTAACAAGTGACAAATTGACCAATTGTTGCAACTTACCACTTAGATTTGTATTTCTTGATGGACTGAAATCATGTACTCATCACCTTCAAGGAGAAATTTTTGCTTGATCTGAAGTCCCATAAGTGTTTTTAATCACAAAATAAATGAACATAAAACATGAAAAAAATCAAATAAAAACATGATGCATGGCTAACATGATGCTTGACTAAAATAAATGATGCAATAATCTTGATAATTTTGCTCTTGACTGTTCT
>VDFB02384905.1:0-10069 GCA_007258455.2 Sequoia sempervirens | reverse complement strand
GTTAATTCTTCTTTGTGGCTGTCTCACTAGGGTGCAATCATCTCTGATGTAAATTCTATGAGTGCAAAGCTTAGGGTCCAATCCCTTCATCTCATGATAGTCCCACACAAATACATGCTAGTGGGTCTTTAGTAAAGTTGTCAATGACAATTGTTGTTCTTTACTCAATTTGCTATTGATGTGCAAAATTTTTCCTTCTGCCACTTGCACTTGTGTAGTTATCTCTATCATAGCTGCTTCACTAATGCTTGGTAGTTTGAGTTCATGCGGAAGCAATGTATGAGACATACTTGTTGCTGTAGGAAGTTCAGACGCAGGACGAGTGTCTACAGGAAGAGCGACTGCAGGAAGAGTAGGCATAAGTGTCTTGACTGGAACAAAAGAATGAGAAGATGATTCTTCCTCCACTTCATAATGATTCTGAATGATGTTAGCCAATACTTCATCTTCATCTTGAAGCTGTATGAAAGAGCTTCTGCCTAACATCATAAGCTATGACACATAATTAACTTCCTTAGCCTCTTCACCAACATGTGGCCATATATAATTATTCAGATCATGGGATGGCTGAGCAGGAGGGTAGAGAACAAGATTTTTGGAGCTCTTTCCATCAGAAATGGTCATGTCTCTTGTCCTGCATCCAATATATGCATTTGTTGTTGCTAACCATGGTCTTCCTAGAATGATAGGGTACCTATCGAGTGTGGCTTTAGGAGAAAAAATCATTAAATCTGCTAGGTACTCCCATGAGTCTAGAGTTACCACAAGGTCCTCCACTACACCATCAAGTTTAACGGTTGAACTATCAACATGCTATAGGACAGTAGGAGTAGGTCTTATGCTAGCAACATTTAGTTGCTATAGGATATCCTTGGTCATTAAATTTATTGCTACTCCCAAGTCAATCAAAGCATTCTTTATTTGGATCCCATTTATAACAAATCCTACCATAGGACTCCTTAGATCATTATATTTGGAAATAGTTACTTTCCCAAGCATGATGTTAGCTAGCTGTCCCACCACATGAACTGTAGTGGGGTCTTTCTTCTTCCTGCCTAGATTCTTAAAGCATGCTTCCTTAATTTCCTTCCCATAGATTGAAACATCTTTTATGGCCTGAAATAGGGGTATTTGGACACATATATGCTTCAACTGATCTATAATGTCAAAAGTTGTGTCCTCCTTTTCTTCCTTTTTCTGCATAGTTTCCAACATTTGAGGAAATGGGGGTTTTTGCAGTTTTATTGACTGGAACTGGTTCAAGATTCTTAGGTGCACTGGGTTGAATGAGGGTATTCAGAGGCTCCTCTTCTCCCACATGAAGCTTAGCAATAATAGGTGTGGAAGGAGCTGGAAAAGTAGTTCCTGAATGCAAGTGGATGTCACTTACACTCATATCATATGTAGGGAATTGATTTGGATCAACATAGTATACTAGTTATTGTTGTGGTTTGTTATTTGGATTGGGTGTGGGATGAGCTAGTAGCTGAGTAGGTTTAGGTACATTTGAACTTGAACTACCAGAAGGAGGCATTATAACAGGTTGTTGGGGCTGAGAAGGTGGCTGCATGTAACTATTTGGCTAGTTTGGCCATTGCTGTCCTCCCCTCCATTGATTTGTTTGCTGCCAATTTCCTGGGGGTGGCTGCTAATTTCCTTGAAACTGTTGCTAATTCACTTGAGGTTGTTGCCACTGGGGTGGAGAGTTTTGATGATTAGGTCAAGTGTTTGGAGGGTTACTCCAAGGTTGTGGTGGATATCCTCCATAGTTGGATGGATATGGGGGTTGCCATTGGTTACCAGATGAATAAGAATTGAAATATGGCCCAACAAAAGAGAGTGGATCTGGTGGCATACCTTGTCTTGGAGCCCATGGCCTCTTTTGTGCAACATAGTAGACTTGATCTTCTTCAACCTAGATTGGCTTGAACTCAGGTACAATTTGCTTGCTGTCAATATTAGCTATCATCTTGCATCCACATTCCTTCTTATTTTGTCTACAATGGGGGAAATATTCTACCAACATTGCC
This sequence comes from Sequoia sempervirens, assembly GCA_007258455.2. Classification (NCBI taxonomy): domain Eukaryota; kingdom Viridiplantae; phylum Streptophyta; class Pinopsida; order Cupressales; family Cupressaceae; genus Sequoia; species Sequoia sempervirens. The sequence goes on along the minus strand of VDFB02384905.1, from coordinate 8,039 downwards.
TCTGCCTCGTCTTGTTTCTTCTTGGCCTGAAGTGTATCTAGCTGAGTAGATATATTGTTTATAATATCTTTCTTGAAGTCTGCTAGCAAATGAGTAATATCCATTCTTGAAACTCCACTGGTAGATGACTTACCCATAGAAGATTGATAAACTCTCCCTTTCTTTGAAGCTATCCTAGAGTAGTTCTGGCATATCTTCTTGATATCCTCCCAAGTAAATTGAGAGATATCTCCTCCCATCAAGTCTAAGGCATCAGTGTAGTTGTCATTAATTCCTCTAAGGAAAAACAACTTTTGTGAGTCTTCATTGAGTGTATGGTGTGGAGATTTTTGTAGGAAAAAGAAAAACCTTGCAATGTAATCCTCCAGGCTCTCATCTTCCTTTTGTTGCATCCTAAAAATGTTATCTCCTCTCATGTCACTGCCCTTGTAATATTCCTTGCATTTCTCAAGGAATATTTTCTTCATGTCATCCCATGTCTCCACAATATTTCTACCTAGGCTCATGAACCATCTTAATGTAGCTTCTTTTAGAGTGGTAGGAAATAAATTAAGCCTATGGGCATTGGTGGTATAGTCATAACTCCTACAGAGTATGTCAAACTTGAAAAAGAAGGTATTAGGATCTTTTGTGGCAAGTCCATAGAACTTAGGAAGGACTGAAGCAAGGATATTTTTGAGGTTGTCTACTTCATTCTGATGAGCAATGGGGAAAGTAAAAGCTGGTTGGTTAGGTCTGTTTCTATTTGCATCACCCATGCCTACTTGATGTAGTTCCAAAACAAAGGAATTCTCAAGCTGATTTTGATCTTCAGAGGAAATTTTAGAGCTAGTAAGATCTGGAAATGCATCAGCAAAAAGGTGTGGATCTTCTTCTTCTTCTCTTGGCAGGTTCTGATATTCAACTAGCTGGAATAGATCAGGATTGTTAGGAAGGAATCTCCCATGAGTATCTCTCCTCCTTCCTCTATGCATGTAGTATCAACTCACTATCAACCATCTCACACAAAGAATTGACAAAAGAATAGTGGATCATTACTTTCCTAAATGAGGGGTATACTAAGAACAAATTTCATAAATACTATATCAAGAAAGCTATCAATGACTCCAAAGAACTCCCCAGTTTGACACCATCCCTGACAACGACATAAAAAATGTTGGCCTCCTACAATGATCTAACAACTAAGCCCTTACATCTATGATTCAAAGATTGGACGTCTAAAATGAATATCCATTTTAATAATCATGAAGGTGCATTTAACTTGTCAACTCAGGGATGTGAACTTGAAATGGGTCAGCACAATATGCACACTAAGGTTCCAAAGTAGCCATATTCATTCTACAACTAAGAAACACATAATGTTGAAGGTAAATTGCTTTGAAAGAAATAACATAAGTGTTGAACATCAACCAACAACTATGCTAAGCTGAAATGCATGACAAAAATGAAAATATGAGCAAACAAACAAGAAACTACTCTGTCTATAGGAATAGTCATAGAATGAAATTCTAGTGGATGTAGGAATAGTCTGTGTTAGATTCTTAGCTAATTATTGAACAAAAAGTAATAACTAAGCTAAACTAAACTAGAGAACAAAATTCTCACCAAGTGGGCCCCCTTGGATGAGTATCCTCTAAAACTAATGTAAACTTAGATGCATAGACTTATAACTTCATTTTATTCATTGGGAAACATGAGTACACTAGAGTAGTGTAACTGTATTACTGAAAACTAAGAATGCAAGTACATCATTAGATCGCAAAACCTCTTGAGAAGGAGCATCCGAGTCTTACTTATAGGAAAATAAGCTACTAACTAGTCACCTAGCAAGGCGGTCAACTCCAACAGATTAGGAGGATGCTACTTTAGGGAAAGCATGAAAAGTGGAGAGGTGGTTACGCATGCATGGAATCCGGTCAAACATGCTTGCGTCAACGCAGATTTAGCACAATAGTAATGACTATATTCACTCAACAACAATAAAGACTATTTACAAGGTGGTTACAACTAGATTTGCATGAGGAATCTCCCATCGTTGATAGTCTTCCCTTCGTTGACCTTTGCATGACCACTTTGTTAACTGTTATGGTGAACAACTAGCTGGCAAAAACTTCTCAATTTAGTGGCCTCTAATCATATTTGCATTACAATATTAGTACACACAATAATCACATATCTATAACTATCTTAAAGAACATTCATTAATCCACATGTAGAATTAAAACAAATAGTCCATATAACATATCAAGGTCATTAAAGATTTGCAAAAATAAAATCAGGTCCAATGTCCATGGTTTTGAGGAAATATCAACATTCAAACATCAAGGTGCATGACAACTTCAACAAATAGATCATAAATTCTACCTAAATTAAACCATAAACTAGACTCATCAATTGCCTTGACCTTGAGGATTACAAGTACTAAATGAATGTTGTTGTCCTAGAGTGTTGGTTCCATGGTTGAAGACCTTCAAGTCTATTAAGAAGTATTGTATCTACCCATTCTTCTACATCAAATTGGTATCAGAGCCTGAAGATATGGGAAAGAGAATTTTGGAAGTTGTGTGTTTCTTTTGTAAAAGGTGAGTAGGGGAATCAGATCTCGATAAATAAACAAATTAAAGTATCAGATATGAAATCAGATCCGCATCGGCATATCAAGATCGATTAGAACTCCTGCTCTCGGTCATCGCGCGTTAAAGATCTCGAAGCGTCGTTCTTGTCGGCCCGCGCGTCAATATCCGAAATGGTTTCTCTCTCGGAGAGTCTTTGTTGATGATGGAAGAGCCTAATCCATCTAAGGAAGGGAAAAAATATGAAGAAAATGAGTCTATTGAGACTCAAAATGTTATTTCTAACAATATTTGTGAGTATGTGTTTACAGGTGCAATAGATGAAAATGAAGATGGAAAAAGGTATAAAGAAAAAGGAGAAGTGAATGTAGTGTATGCAGATTGTTATGCACAATATGGTGAAGATGTTAGAAAAAAATAGAGGTAATGGTTGCATTTTCTAATTTTATTGTTAGAAATTAATCTTTACTTGGTAAAGGTTATTCTTTAATTGTAATTATTTATTAACTTGTAGGAATATTCCAAAGGAATCCCTACAAGTCTTTTGTCCTTTTGTCATCTCACACATGTGTGAGGATGACTTATTTTTTAATTCCTTTATTAAGGAATATTTGTAACCACCTCCTTAAGAGGTGACACTTTGCACACACATAGATGAATGGTGGCATTCATTGAGTTGGGAGTTACATTATAACTCCTTCTTCTCACCTCTACTTATTGAGGTGCCTCTCCTCTCATTCCTCAAGACTCATGCAAGAAAGCTAAGGCTAAAGCTCTCTCTCTTTGTATTATTCTTTAGGCATTTTGCCTCAATTCATAATATTGGGGTTTTTTCTTGTTTTTTTCCCTTAACAAATTCTTTTGTCTCTCTTGCTTTGGTGGTGCTTGGTTTGGCTACTTCAATTTATTTGGTAATCTCTTTCCTTCAAACAATTGCTTTTTATTAGTACTTTCCATTGCTCTTTTTTATTTCCTTTCATGGTATCAGAGCTTGGTATTACTAATATTTTGTGAGCTACATTGTTGAAGGTTTACTAGATTTTTCAGCACACCATTGGAGGCACTCAAAGAGAAAAAGAGAAGAGCCAAAAGTCTAATCTTGTTTTTTGTTTGATATATTTTTCTAACCATTGTGCAGGATTTCTTATCTAAATATTTCTAAGTTTTTCAAATTTTAAATTTGTGCAATATATTTTGCATGCATGATTTATTTATTTATTTTTGCATAAAAATTTAAAAATCCATTTTTTGCATATTAATTTTTTTGTAAAAAATCAGTTTTTTTTAGGGGCTCTAACTCTAGTTCAGAAATTCTTTTTAGAAAAATTAATCTATTTTTGCAAATTTGTATATTAGATCTGTAAAAAAATCCATTATAATTTGCATGTTTATTTTTTGGAATTTTAGAAACTACTCAAATAAAAAGGATTATGGATTCAGGTCTTTTTTTTTAATTTTTTTTAAAATTTTTGGTATTTCATAGTTGTGTTCAGATTTCTATAAAAAGAACAATCAATTCGTAAAATGAATTTTTTTTTTCGGATCTAACCCTAGTTCCAATTTTTTTTAAAAAAAGACTAATCTGCTTTTTGCAAATCTCTAAAAAAAAGAAATCTCTATATTATGCATATTTGCATCTTTGCATGTTCAAATTTCTGTGAAAAAAATTATTATTTTTAAGCTCTAACCCTAGTTTAGAGATCTTTTCAAATAAATCAAATAAATCTTTCTTTTTCAAACTTGACACCTTCTTACAAAAGTTTTTTTTAAAATAATAAATAAATATCTAAAACCCAAATTTTTATGCATACAGTAAATAATAAATTCAAGTAAAAAAACTTTTGCAGCCCTTGCCCCTCCATTGCTCGAACCATGGCTTTTTGTTGTAATCTTGGCCCTTGAAAAAGCTGCTAAATATCCCCTTTGGCCTGCTGCTTCGTCTCTCAAAACCCTTGCTGTTGCTTCTCCTCACACTTCACCTCTTACTTGCCTCTTTTCTATTTCCTTTCAAAAAAAAGCAGAGGGAAAAGAAGTAAAATCTCTTTTGTTTAAAAAAAAGATTTCATTTTAAATGAAAAATCTTTCCCTCCCACATAGGAGGTAAAAGTTTCTTTTTATGAAAAATGTGTTTTTCCTCTTTTTAAAGAATCTTCCTATTTTTAAGATTTTAAAAAAAGTTTAATCTTTTAAATCTTTCATTTCATATTTATTAGTTTATAACTTTAAAACTTTAATGTAGTTTTATTTATTAGTTTTAAATTAATATTATATAACTTTAGTAATTTTTCATAATTTATATTCTTAATTTAATTTTATATTTAAATCAATTAATTTTTTTTTTAAATCCAATTTATATTGATATTATTTAATTATATATCCTTTTAGATTGATTATTTTACAAATATAAGATATTTATTTTTTCTCTAACTAAAAGGAGATTGTTTTTAATCAAAAGTGGTATTTTTTTTTTTGTAAGCAAATATTTACAATACTTATTATTTTTCTCATAAAGTTGTGATTTTTTATTTTTGGCAATCATGTCAACTTTAATTCCTGAAATTAAATTAAATTCTTCTAACTATCATTCTTGGAAAACTCATATATGCTTTATTTTTCGGTTTAAGCATCTTTTAGATGTAGCTACAGATCCTAAATCTAAACCAGGTTCATCTGCATCCAAAGATGAAATCGAAAAATAGAATCTCAAAAATGAAGAAGCCCTTGGCCTCATAGGTATCTCCATGTCACCCGAACTTTATGTTCACATTGGGACATGTACAACTGCTTATGAAGCATGGGAAAAACTCAAAACAATTTATGATAGTACAAATGAATCAAGAAAAATTCAAATTCAAGATCAACTTGAAGATTTGAGGTATTCTGATTTTAAATCTATGGATGAATTTTTATTGAAATTTGATGCTTTAAATTGTCAATTGGATGGTTTAGGAGTTAAATTAAATAATCTTAGATTAATTCATCTTATTCTTAAAAAGTGTCTTCCTAGACAATTTCAACAATTCATTACTAATATTCATGCTCAATTAGCTATTCCTTCTTTAGCTACTCAATTAACTTATGATATTTTTCATGATTTATTAAGACAAGAAGAGGCTAAGTTAATTTAGTTTGGTACTCTTAAGTCTAATGAACATGCTTTCTTGTCTAATCATAAGCAAAATTTTAAACCTCAATCTAAACAACAACATTATAATTCCAAACCTCATTATAATAATGGCAATGATCCTAGAGAGTTTAACTCTTCTAAGAGACCACATTGCACTTATTGCAATAAGGATGGTCATTGGAAAAATACTTGTTTTAAAAAGAAAAATGAGAAAAAGCCTATGAATCAAAATAATCAACAGTTTCATAACAATGGTAATCAATCTAGACGTGCTTTTACATGTAGTTTTAATGTTTCTAAACCTTTTGAATGGGTTAATGATTCAGGTGCATCTCAACATGTTACTTTACATAAAAAGTTTGTTTTTTAAATAACTTCACAAGTACTTTATTATTGGACTTGATCAACCCAATAATAGTGTACTCGTTTTACTCAATTATATTTGGAATATGAAAAGGGGATATTCATGTAGTCATGAATGCATGAATATCATCTTAAATGACTTATTTATACTTAATAATTATTCTCTTCATAGTATGCATTTCCCATTATTCCATCACAATTTTTTTTAATATTATTATCATTATTATTTATAACTTAAGGTGGATTGATTTGTGGTTTGAGAAATTATAATTCTCTCTACCTAAGTCTTGATCTATTGCAATATTTAAAACAAACCTAGTGTTTCCTTCTCAACTACAATTATGTTGTTTTGATAAAGGGAATTTGATATTTTATTGTCTCATTAATATGATATTATGCCTTATTGGTAAATTTGGCTTTTTGATGGATTTATTTCATCTATATTTTTGCAAATTAAAAGCTCATTGGAGTATTTTCCTTCTTGATGGATTTATTCCATCTATATATGTTTTGCAAATTAATCACTTTATCAAGTCTCAATGGAGCCTTTATATATTTATTTTATGTGCTAGACGCATTTGCAGTATTGTTGCATAGGGAGCCCTATCTATAATGAATCTTATATTTTATCAAGTCTCATTGGAGTTTTGGGACCCATGGAAAATATTTCCATCCACTTTGATGGTATGCACTTACTTATTTATGATGAACTTAGATCTATTTTCTTAATTGATGGGGATCAAGTTCTTGAAACTCTTATGTTTCATTATTTTATTGAAGGCAATATGGTTTTTAAAACCATCTTTAGGACCAATTTTTCAAAGTCCTTTATTATTAATCTTGATACAATTTCCCTTTACAATTCAATGATGTAGTGAGAGGAAACCTAGATCTATTATTGTTATGTCTATATATGGACATTTTATAATTTGGGCTATGCTTTCTTTCTATCTCATGGTTTCATTAGAAGTCAAAATGATCCAAATTTATTTATTAAGCATAGTGAAAATGATATTGTGATTATTATTTTATATGTTGATGATTTAATTGTCACTTCTAGTTCTAACATTTTGCTTAGTGATGTTAAGTCTCAACTCAATCAACAATTTCAAATGAGTGATTTGGGCCTATTAGATTATTTTGGGTATGCAAATTTGGAAAACAACTAAAGTGTTGGATTGGTTTCTAGATTTTTGTCTAACCCACAACAAACTCATTTTAAATAATTTTAAGATATGTTAAAGGTACTCTTAATCTTGGTCTTTTACGATGCAAATTTGTTTCTCTTAAAGGGTTATTCTTTGATTCAAATTTAGGAGGTGATCCAAATGATGGGAGATCCACTTGTGGTTATTATTTCTTTGTTGGATCAGGTGCAATCTCATGGACTAGTAAGAAACAACAATCTACTTCTCTTTGTTCTACAAAAGCTGAATATAAAGGTTGTACAAATGCATCTAAAGAAGCATTATGGTTAAGAAGATTACTTGAAGACTTGGGTCTACCTCAAAAGGATCCTGCTCTCTTGAGTATTAGATAAACAGTGTTATTGCTTTGGAAAAGAATCCAAATTTTCATGCAAGGACCAAGCATATTCCTCTTCAACATCACTTCATTAGAGAACAAATTGAAGACAAGCAAATTTCTCTTTTGTATTGTAAAGGTGAAGATCAAGTTGCAGATATTCTCACCAAAGCTCTTTGTAAAGATAAATTTCTCTTTCATTGTAAAAATCTTAGATTACAACCCATTGAAGGGTTTGATGTAACCTCCCCAAGTAAAGCTTAAGGGGGGATGTTAGAAGATTAATCTTTACTTGGTAAAGGTTATTTTTTAATTGTAATTATTTATTAACTTGTAGGAATATTCCAAAAGAATCCCTACAAGTCTTTTGTCTTTTTTGTCATCTCATACATTTGTGAGGATGGCTTATTTTTTAATTCCTTTATTAAGTGAATATGTAACCACCTCCTGAG
>VDFB02384904.1:45028-90074 GCA_007258455.2 Sequoia sempervirens | reverse complement strand
TTCCTGCTATGGATAAAAGATGCACCTGTATATGGAAAATGCTCAAATTTTGAAATAGAAACCTTTGTGGAAAAGTATATTTCATGTGACTTGCTATTGCTTGATACAAATCTTGCCAAAATGCAAACAAACCATCACACAAATACTTGCAAGAGATACAAAAATTCAAGTTGTAGATTTAGCTTCCCTTTGCCTCCGATGAGAAGAACAATTGTTTTGGAACCGCTCCCATTGCCTGATGCCACAAACAAGGAAAAGGCAATAAATTTTTTTTAAACAATTGGAAAATAAACATTATAAAAATGAACTTTCATTTGAAAATTTCCTCACTGAATTGGAAATGAATGAAATTGACTACATTACAATGCTTCGATTAACATTGTCGCACAAAATTGTCATGCTAAAAAGAGACCCACTTGACATTTGGATAAATGCATTTGCAAAGAAAGTGCCTGGCCTATGGTATGCAAATACAAATACACGATTTATTTTGGACGCATATGTTGTTGCATCTTACTATAGCTCATATATGACAAAACAAGATAGAATATTGTCTCTTGCATTCTGAAAATTGCGACGCGAATGCACAACTGCATATGATGGAAAAGTGCAATTTATATGCAAACTAGGAAATGCTCTGCTTAACTATCAACAAATCTCTAGTCGTCAAGTCGTTCATATTATTCTTTCATTGTCATTGCACAAATGATCAAGGAATACTGTTTTCATCAATACATCGCCATTGGAAAGTTGAGTCTACGTGTTAAAAAGCCCTAAGCTATTGATAAAAGAGCGAGATGATTATGAAAATATCATGTTAGCATTTATAATAGAAAAATACATGCAACAACCTAAAGCTCTAGACAATTTGTCTTTGGCTGAATATGCTGCTTTTTACTTTGGAAAAGTGGGGAAAATGTAAAGAAGAGCAACACCATAGATCATACGCTATGTAAGATGCAATCCACACATTGATCTTGAAAATTCTTGCAGAGAAAAACTTATGCTATATGTGCCTTTTAGATGTAGTGAACAAAGCCTTTTAGCTGGATATGAAACATGGAGTGCAACATTCAATGCAAACAAAGTGTAAATTGCAAATATCAAAAAAATGTTCACTGCACAAATTGTCCCTAAATGGAGTGACATAGATGAAGCTTCCACAAAGGCTGAAAATGATCACGTCCCAACAATTGACATTGCAGATGTGCTCGATGCAAATACAAAGCAAAATGAGATAAAATATGACATCATGAATGACTTAAAGCAAATAAGGAATATAAAGCTCATAGATTCTATTTACAAAAAACTATTTTCAAAAATCGCACACCCACTTCTTTTAAGCAATGAAGAATACTACAAATTACGAAGACAATTGAATAGAGAACAATAATCAATAGTAAAGGACATACTAATGAAAAAAAGGCTTGCTCCAAAAAAAGCATTGTACTTGTTCTTGATAGGAGGAGCTGGCATAGGGAAAACCTATACAACAAAAATAATTTTTGAGGCAATGATTCGATACTATGATAAACAACTAGATAGTGATCCATTAAAGCCTAAAGGCATCATTATTGCTTCAACAGGAAAAGTTGTCAATGCAGGCGACATCACTACACATTCAATCTTTCAATTGCCATGCAACTCTTCGAAAATGTTACCTCTGGATTCAAACACAACCGATGCCCTCAACAAAAAAATGGAGCAAATGCAAATACTTCTTATTGATGAAGTGTCGTTGATCAGTTCAAAAATGCTTTACAACATTGACAAAAGACTTCGCCAAATCAAGCACACACTAACAACACCTTTTGGAAACATATATATCATTTTCTGTGGTGATTTGTACCAAGCACAACCTGTGTGTGATACTTGGATATTTGAAGATCCAATAATACATAAAGAGAAAATACCATACACCTTTTGGACCAACAATGCCAAATGCTTTGAGCTACGAAGTGTAATTAGACAAATAAATGAATATTTCATTTCTATACTTAATCGTGCTAGAACTGGACAACAAACAATTGGGGACATCCAGATTTTGAATACAATGTGCTATAAAGCACCTCCGAATGATCCACAATTTCCATATTTGTTTCATAGAAATACAACAGTCAAAATGTACAACAAAAAAATGCTAGACAGTTTACCAACAAAGCTTTGTGTTATAGATGCAATTGATAAACAAGACATAGCAATTGATAACACTCAACATCAACCTCCAAAATCATCGTTGTTTGCCACGATTCTACTAAAGAAAGACATTTTGGTTGAATTGATTGCTTCCAACATCGATACGGAGGATAGGCTAGTCAATGGTGCAAATGCCATTTTCAAATTGTATACAACCATGCAAGAAGACATTTTTTGGGTGTAATTCAATGATTCAATTGTTGGCAAATTGTGTTGACAGAGGATGCAAAATCTATACACATATTCTATTATGCCTTCTTGGACACCCATAATGAGAATCATTAGAAAAGTCAAAATAGGTACAAAAATAGTGACCAAAGCACAATTTACTTTGCAACTTGCATGTGCATGGACGATCCATAGAGCACAGGGTTTGACAATGGACGCAATTGCTTTTGACCCCATGTAAAGTCTATCAACATGGCCTTTTGTATATTGCTTTGTCGCGTGTAAGAAACATTGAATCACTGTATCTAACACCTAGATTGCAAGAACAAAACTTCAGAGTCTCAGAAAAAAGTGAATAGCGAAATGCAACACCTAGTGGCATTTGCACAATGGAAGCTACAACACAACCTTTTTTCTATCTCTCTAGATCATTTTGTCATAATGGATTTGCACTACATGCCCTAGAAATAGCACATGACCATGATTTGCTACAAGCAACTGTCCTTTGCTTCCAAGAGATGAAACATAGTTTGCTTGACCATATTGACTTCCTTCACAAAAGATACAATTGCTATACAACAATTGGTATTCATGGGCTACTAACATGATCAAGAAAAACAGTTTTGGTGCAAGACTTTCAAAAAATTTCAACAAAATATCTAGAATCAGTAACCATTGACCTATTGCACATGCATATTGCTATGCACATCATAAATTTGTATGCAAGACCAAACACATCGGTTCATGATCTTCTCAATTTTTTACAAAGTACTATAACCTCACTGCCAGCTAATTCAAAATTGGTAATTGTTGGAGACTTCAACATTTACATGTTACAATCAACAAGATCAAAGGCACTTTTACTTGAATTTATGGAACAATGCAAATTTTCGCTGGTCGTTGACAAGCCAACAACACATGCAGGAACTTTGTTGGATCACTTTTGGATACAATGTACCGAAATCGATGTTGTCAAGTTCAGAGTACTAGATACATATTGGTCAAACTATTTTGAAATATCCCTTCAGCTCTAGTCACTAGGCCAACCGCGCAACTACAGTTGTCTTGAATTACCATCCTTTATGCATCGTTCTATTATCAGTGCTCCACACTGCTATATAGAATCAACATCAAACTTATGTAGGTGCAAAAGGATAGTTGCATTAGTCTTTGTTCATACAGTCCATGTCTCTACACAGGTTAATTACTTGTCCATACCTCTGCCCATGCAGATCTCCGCTTTGCCAATGTCCCTAGTCAAGACCATCAGAAATGCTCTTCCAAACCATTGATATGGCTATGCACTTGCAACTTAGCATATATCTGTTCTAAAACAAATTTTTTCTCACACACAATATTGCTAGGGATTTGCACACCACATGATTCTTTACTAGAAAAAAATTATAGAAGTAAGTTTTTTGTGGATTCTACAACCACCTTCAACCACATCCACATAGTATTTACTTCATGGAAATTAAACTTTTAAATTGATGTTAAAGTTTCTGCTATTTGTTATTCGATTTGTCATTAATAGTATCTAGCCTGGTTCGTATGAGCTACTCACATAACTGGTTCTGTTTTGTACTTCTGTCAATTTTAGGTTTGTCTACCATTCAAAAATAGTAGTATAAATCATAGAGTTGTGTCTATCCTCCATGCTTTTGATACTACAAATTATTGGACGACTGTTTTGAAACATATTTGGTGTTGTGCAAAATGTTGAAAAAAATAGCACATGATTCATTTTCTTATTACAAAGATACTATAAAATCCAAAAAAATTATGCATCATAGCACTACATTTTAGTAGAGGCTTGGAAATAATTTTCCTACACATATCAAATTTATAAATTGCAAATTGCAAATTGGAAATATTGTGCTATTTCATAGAACATAGATCTCATCATTTTCTAGCTTCTAACAGAGCGTTCAAAACATCTAGAAATAGGTAAGCCCTACACATTTGGTAGGATAAAAATTTAAAAACATATCAAATCTCATTAATTTCTTCCTTTTAGTTTCTCTTGTTATATGCTTGACACAAATATCTCATTTCATATGTTTGCAGAGGCACTTGGAAAACACAAACTAGTTCTCTTGCAAAACAGAAGATGGCTCAGACAATTGAGAAACAAGATGAAAAAAGGCAAGTACCTTATTCTATTTGTTTCGCATATGATTTCGCTCTTTATACGCTTAATTAAAAAATTAGTTTTAGTTATTCTTCATATCACAACATGCAGATTCAAAACAACAACTGTAGAGCCTTCAACCATCTTCAATATATGCACAAAGCAAGCAACTTTAGCATTTGAAGGTGATGTTTTGGCTATTTATGGGCCTACTATTACCACAGCTCCTAGAACACCACCAAAAGCACCAATTGTGCATGCTACTTTAATTACAATCATGGTCAAATGACAATCACTACAAACATCCACAACAAATTAATTAACACATTTATGCCATTTTTATCATCTGATACAAGTGTCTGCCTCACAAACTTTGTGATTAGGAAAAAAACACAATATGAAAGAGGAGATGTTGATTACTCCCTTGTTTAGACTTCTAGGAGCACTATTGAGACCATTGAGAAAGTTTGTCAAGAACGTAGATTGATTCTCGACATAACTATTTCACAACTCATACAATCAATTGATAGTTTCTCTATTGGATCAATCGGTGTTGTTGTTACTAGTCATTTCCAAGCACCAACACAGTATGAGTTGCAAGTTAAAGTTGGGGAGAACCAAGATGATTTTTCCAGTGTAATATGTCTTGCACAAATCATGGAAATAGCATACGGAATTGAGCACTTTGCTTCCTAAAATCTATTAAAGAGTTTGTTCGACTTGTTTCACACGGAATAAACTTGCTAGTAGAATGCTTTACTGTTATAACTATTTCAATGTCGTTGAATTCTTAAACCCATTTCATTTGCAAACTTGCATTTTGACAATTCTCTATGTTGCAGCTTATAGTTCCCATCAGCCACGCAAAGCTGTATGCAAGGCTTCAATTGATCCTGGCATAAGCAAAAACTCCTTTCATATTGTTCAAAAATATTGTTCGTTTTGGGCCTAAAGGCACAAATTTGATGAAAATGACACAATCCAGTTTCATTGATGAACTCAATGATGCATCTACAAAGGCATCTCTAGAACCATTAAAGACCTCAAACATGGAAGTATACACGTCAACCATTTAACTTTTACACTATAACGTATATTTTTGTTCAAAATCATTTGCCATATATGCCTTTCTATAGTGACCTTTGTAAATAGTGCATTGCTATGATTTGTTGCTAATTGCATTTGCACTACCACTGTAGGTGACATGAACACTAAGACCTAAAAATGTTCACTTGCCCCCATATGAACAAATCTGCATTTCATGTAGACAAAGAGTTTTCTTTACGTAGAGAAAAAAAATGATACTGCACGGTGCACTGCATGTGGAGTTGACACAAGATTTGTATATGACCACTTTCTACAATGTACTGTTCAGACAACAGAGGGAGTTGTGGACTGTTATCTGCACAAACAGCAGCTCCGAAACAGTTTCCCCAAGCTAGCTACAATTTCATTTGAAGAGTACAGGAGAGACATGTCCATAGTAATGTTCTTGCTATGGAAATTCCAGTTGCAAGGGACATTCACCCTTGCAATGGATAATTGCATCATACGAATTATAAGTGAAGCAAGTAGCAAAGCATCTTTGGTAACTTGACAACGCATTTTCAATTTCGCACAGGTGCTTACATTGCACCATTCTATTTTTAATTCTTATTCATTGATATCAAATCACGCAAACTGCATTTTCATGAATATAATGCTCATTGATTGTGAAACATGATCAATGAAATGCAATGTTCTAACATACAACGAATGTCAATAAGTAAAATGTCTAGGAGTCTAATCTCCTTATATATTTTGGACACAACCGACAAGAAAACAAATGTGTTAAATCCTTTATGAAAACTAATTTGATACTTTATTTTCAGTTCCTTTATGCACCGAACAAGTTGACAGTCATATTTTCTTCTATTCCAAACATACATACTATACATATGAATAGCTTTTCTTTCAATTTCATTAACAGTTACAATTTATGTTTTACTTTATTTTGACCTCTCCTATGTAACACATAACTTGAAACTTGTTTATTGATCTTTTCCACCCAACATACTATACATATAAATTAGAGTGTCTGTAGTTTGAAAATCAGTTATAATTAAAGTTCCATGTGTTATGCTCTTTGCTATCTGCACATCATACTAATGCATGTTTGTGATTAAAAAAAAACTATACCGGTCAAACAATGCTTTTATGTGACACAAAATATTTACAAAAAATGGTTGCCCGTTTTGGATACAATGCTTTGTTGGTCGACAAAATACTTGTCTACATAAATGATTTTGTCCTTCTTTCCAGTACTCTTCTGAACAATTTAGGCTCTGATTTCGATAGCATCAACATTAGATGTTTCTGCAAAGCATTTTTTATCTAAAAAATGTTTGTAGGGTTCTTTGCAATGCCTTTTTGGAAAACTGAATCTTTGTTTAAACAAATGCTAATACAAAAAAATAGTAGAACAATGGGGGGATTTACACAACACAAACATAATAGTTAGATTAGATGCACAAAACTTATATTGCACTTTGAATCTGTTCGTCTTATTTCACAATAGATTATAATTACCGATCCAGTTACATGCTTTTTTTCTTGAAAGACGATGCATCTTTATTCATGTCTTATTTTTATTGATTGCTAATGGGTAAAAAAGCAGACGTGTGTATCTTCTCAGACCCTTCTCAACGTTGTTTTATAATTTATATGCTCTTGCAAATTCATTAATAGCTTATGATGTGAAGTCTTCACTACGTTCAGAACAACATTGTTTGGGTTCCTTGTTCAAATGCAATGCTCATTTGGTTGGCCTTGATTCTTACATGTTTTGTATCTACAATTGGTTTTCACAACTACAACACTGCCATTCTCATGTGTTGTGTACTTAATTGTTTACCTTCTTTATTGACACTATAATCTGTTAATTATCATTTATTTTGTTTATATGCAATTGCAATTGAGTAATGGATTTTACTGTGAAGTCTTAAATTTGTCTACATTCTATGGTTAATTTCTACTCAATGCAGTTGAGTTTATTGAATGGAAATAAAAATTAGGTGTAAGTAAATGCAAAATGTCTGGGAATAAAATCATTAAATCTGTATATGTTGAAAGGGTTTATATAGTCTTTTACATTGTCGTTTTATAGTGGTTTACATATTTGCATTTTATGTGTGAATGTCTTATGTTTGTTGTCATTTGCATTTTGCGTATTTATGTCTATTCTTCGCTATTCTTTATGGGTTGGTGTCTACTGCCGACTTAAATAGTTAGTTGCATTTCAATTTATTGGATGAAGATGAGAATAGTTCATGTTTTCAATATTTCTTGGTTTTGAAGTTTTAATTTTGTTGCCCAAAGTATTATTTCTATTGTTTTCCCATTTGCTTGGGTTATTTCTGTGAGTGTAAATATGGGTTACCCTTTCTTGTCTGGTGGCTGCTTTTATGGGTTGTTGTCTGTTGTCGAGTTAAATACATGACACCGTGATTCATTAATGTGGAGTTCTTTGCCATCCATGATTAAGAATGGAAGTAGCTAGGTGCACTTCAATTTATTCAGGTGAAAATGAGAATTGTTTGTATTTGAAGTATTTCTTGGGCCTAAAGTTTAGATTCTCTCGACCAAAGTGTTATTTGCGTTGTTCTCTCATTTACTGAGGTTCTTTGTTGGAATGTATTTATGTGTTACCGTCTTCTCAGATTGGGTTGTGCACAAAGAACGAGGCTTTCATAAGTTCCAATATCAAATACACTGTCATTTCCTTTACTTCTACACCCATTTCCTCATATTTTTTAATGCTGATCAAATCTATTTCTCTCTACAATATTGCAAGTGAGCCATTGAGAAAGTGTAAGTTCCTACACCTTTTTGCAATGCTGAATACATTTCAATTAATTGTTTTCTATATTACTTATTCATCTCCTTACAATATTTAATGCAGGTAGAGCCTTTGTCTATTGGTAGGGTTTATACCCATTGTAGTTGAACAAAAAAACAAGCTACCTGTAAGTTCCTCTATCCTTTACATTGTCACTGTATATTTTTTTGCATTTTTTCATTTTATGCATTATTTCATATTGTTTCTACAACACAAAAAATACTTTGCTCAATAGAATTAAAACTTCAAAATTAGGAAATCTTAAAATTACAAAATATTCCCACTTTTATTCAATAAGTTGAAGTGCAACTAAATATTTAACTCCGCAACAGACACTAACCCATAAAGGATATTGAAGGATAGAGATTTACACACGAGATGGAAACAACAACAAACAATACACATTCACCCATACAATGCAAATATGTAAACCATTACAAAACAACACTGTAAAAGACATACAACCTTACTACATTTCCCATTTGCTTTGATCCAATTTTCATTTTCATTCAATAAATTCAAGTGTAGTTGCAACACATCAGTGCACACGATAGAAATTAACTATAAACATTGGAAATGCTTCATGGCTTCTACTCTTTTTCATATGGTTGTCCTCTTGCATTTGCTCTTTCTATGCATCAATAGCATTCTAATAACATGCTTATGCATACACAGTGTGCCAATTCTGTTTAATGTCAATAGACACTAATGTAGCTCTTTTTAATGGATTTTTCTATAAACTTCAAACCCTTGTAGTGTTTATTCAATTCCGTACGCTTCCCCTTAGAAGACAGAAACTACGAAAAATGTTGTTGCACTATCATTTGGGCATTCTTTATTGACTTGTGTGAATTGTTTGATGACGTACACATCTCTCTACAAAATCCATGTCTACTAAGAAGGTTTATACATATCATATTCAAGGCCAAAACAAGTGATTTGTAAGTTCCTATATCTTGTTCACACTCATTTTCCGAATTGTTTATTCATTCACTCAAAAGAACTAATCAACATGAAAACTGTGTCTCCTACCAGGCATAATTTCTATCATGTTAGAAACAAGAAACAATCCATTTGTAAGTTTTAACATCATTTAAACTATTGTGTTCTACTTTTTCTTTTCTTTTTCCTCTTTCACTGCCTTTACCACTCACTGTTTCCTGTTCAGTTCTAGAGTTAACACCATAATTCATCAATGCTTGCTTCTTTGCTGCCGACAACTAACAAAGCATCTAATGGACTCAAATGCACTCCCCATCAATGGATTTAGGTATCAAGCTCCTACCCTTGCTACTCCCTCAGAAGCACTCAAAAGGATATTTGTACCAATTTTTCCATTTTCACTGCCTTCTATATTAAACAATTTCTCTTTCTAATTTTTACATGTTTTATGCTTTCAACTATTACTTGCATAAGCTAATTGCTACTTTTAATCTCTTCATGCAATTACCTATATCAGTGAAGTTTGATAAGGAGGCTCAGTTGATGCTGGTTGATATCCACACAACTATAATCACAATGAAGTTATCGTTTCCACATACATCAAGTTTACTGATTCTATGTACATAAAACTATTTGGATTCACATCAGTTATTCATTGTAATATATCGGATATGACATTTCTTATACATGGTACTTAGATGGGTATATTTATTCTTATTTTGATACAAATAATTTCTACCCATACAAAGTTCATTTGACTTCATTTTCATCCCAACCAATGCTATTTTCCTCGTGCTTTTCCTATTCTCTAGATTTATTTTAATAATACTAATGAATCTAACGATCTTTTCCATTTGTAATATTTGATGGGTTTGTTGATGTTGTTGTCTCTTCGCATACACTCTTTATGGCAACACTGTACAACATTGTATTTTGCTATACTCATTTATCATTTATCTTATTTCTTTCCTTGAGCATTTTTTTGTTATGTTTACATAAAGACTTGACATGGTAACATGCTTTTCATGATTAAGAATGGAACTGATATCTCCCCCGCACATATGCAATGCAACTTGAATTTATTAAATGAAAGTGAAGTTTACGACCAATTAATTGGAAAGTGCTCACATCTAAAAATGATTAAATCTATGTCTATTGCTGCAAGTGTAAAAAGAAGGCATTTCTAAGACTTTATATTAGTACCTTAAAATTTGAACAAAAAATTACAACTACCTAAATTTATATTTACTTTTCAACCATGTCTTATAAATTTTTTTAGCTTACTTTAAATTAAAAAACCATAGAATTATTAAAAAGTTAGATTCTATTTGCAAACTAATAAATTTGTAAAAGAAAACATTAAGTGTTTAGAATAGTTGCGTTAATTCTTTTCACAAACACAACATTCACATATTTACTATTAGCATTCCAAAGACAAATATAATACTTAACTTAATTTTTCTTGCAAATGCAAGTTTTCTAAAAAAAAAAAAAATCCCCCTCCAAAGCGCTGCCTTTTGTCACTAAAAGATCATTTTAAATTAAATTTGATGTTACATACATAATTTAAAATTGAAAAGAAGCATTGATTAGTTACATGGTACAAATAAAGAACCAAAATACCTTCAATTTTAATCCATGAAACTAATAGTGATTCGTTCGTCTAAATAATTTAATGAAAAAATTAGTAAAGAGAAATGAAACAAGCCAAAATTATTTACATTTACTGCAAAACTATTTAGTGATTATCAAGCATTGACCTTAAATCAAATTAAATACAACAAAAAAAATAGACTTATTTAATTTTAATAGTGAGCCAAAATAGTTAGGATAGTACAAACTAACTAGTGATAGTATTGCTTGGTAACAACTTATTAAGTTTTACATTTATCGCTTTTTGTGCATCACATTTTTATCGTACATTTGCATATTTTCTAATGCATTTTCAAATTTTAATTGAATAATTAAAAATGTAAGCACTTATTTCGTTACACCAATTGGTCCAATTATTGTTATTGCAATATATCAATATACATATGAGTAGAATAATAATTAGGTTTACTAAGTTTAATTATATATATGCTTTCACCTCACCTTCATCAATCTTCAACTTTGGTTTAAATTGAATTGACTTATACTCTGTTTTGAAGAAGATTCTTAATTAATGTTTTCTATTTCTTACTTTCACAATTGATAGATATTGGTTAATTTATTTTTAAAATGCATATTAAAATTATGCAAACAATTTTTACATGTTTACAATAGTTTGCTACCAAAATTTATATTCACAAAACTAATTTTCAAATACTTTGAATGACTTTTACGAATGTATAGACTAATCTAAATAGAATATATTTCAAAAAGTCATTCTACAAGTGTTTTTAGTTTTAGCTATTTGCAAAATAGATAGTATGCTTGCTACGGTTAAATAAGGAAATAAATATGAACAAGTAATATTCAATTTTACATATAACTATCATCTATAAATGAACTTTACATGTATACATATGCATCTAAACATGCATATGTACAATAAATTGGCTGCATATCTCACTTTGTTATAAGACCATTAATTCTTTCTTTATTGACTGGATAATTAAATATGGCTAGTCAAGACGTAGAGCTTACAGAATGAGTCATACATCTACCCACAATATCTGCCTACTTGACACTTACAATTACAAGACCACTTCAAAATGGCGAACCAAGCTTTACAAGGGAAAAGATGCATAGCCGAGATCTATACTAACAAAACTTTTTTCTGCTCATTGCCTTATGCTATGGACAAATTGATTAGGACAACCTCGTTTTCCTGTTGATACTATAATAAGTTATTTGTCCTCCCTTGCTCCTTGATCAAATGTTCTTAATATTTTCTTTTGTTGTTGAAAAGCGCAACTACCTATTACTCAATTTCTCTACTGTTTCTTGTTCTTTGATGTACATATATATGCACATATGTATGCATCCGTGTGTATATATACACATTCAAAAAACTTTGTGTGTATATATGCATCCGTGATGTACATATCTATACATATATGTATGCATCCGTGTGTATATATACACATTCAAAAAATTGTGTGTATATATGCATCTGTGATGTACATATATATGCACATATGTATGCATCCATGTATGTATATGTATGTGCGAATATATATATACATATATATACACACATTCAAAAAAAATGTTTTGCAATGCCATATCATCATGCTTTATGCCATTTCGTCATGACAACTGTTCCACATTATGCAAACACCTCCAACCACAACTATCATAACAACTTCAAATATCACAAACTTAGTTTTCGCTTCCTTGAGGGACTTCAGCTCTTCAAAGCACTTGTATTTTCTAATGAAATTCCTACAATCTATTTTTAATTAAATAGGAAAAAGAAAAAATCAACTTCGGAATGCCGATTAATTTTTTCCTATTAACATGATACTTAAATGTTCATTTATCTCTACATTTATATTGTCTCAATAGAATTAAATATAATGAACAGTAATACATTACAACGTCATTAAACAATCATTTTCTATACTTTTTCGTTTTTCTATACTTTTTCATTTTGTAAACGAACCCAAAAATTATAAATTTAGTTTAGCTAGGTATACACCATTTCATACCATAACAATTACAACCATCGTTTTAACACGAAATCTACAATATTCTAGACCGAGGGTACAAGCATTCAATTTGTTATGGCTTTGCAAGCAGTTTTCTTAACAGCGAAGGCGTTCCGATCAAGAACGAACATAATTATTCATACGGGTGCCACTTCTTATCCGGGAAAAGACGAGGAAATTTGATTGCAGGGTCTAAGAGAGGAAGAAGAAGAAAATAAAAAGAAAGAAAATGAACAGAGGCAGAGGTCGTAACAGAGGGATGCTGTACCTGCTGGCAATGCAGGTTGCCTCTGAGTTTTATCAGATGGACAGGAAGCCGCCAGTCACAGCCGCCTTAATTGCAGCAAACACCTTGGTTCATCTCAGGCCTGGTGTGTTGGATAAGTTGCTTCCTTCTCTCTCCGAGGTCTGTCTCAATCCCCATTTGGTTATCAAGGTAAGCTACACATACCCAATTAACTAAATTCTACTTGCATACACTCAATAATTTAAGTTTAAATATTGGGTTTTTTAATTTGTTTTTTCTTTTCTTTTAGACTAGAAGAAATAATATATAATACGGGTACTGTGTTTTTCAAGCAAAATGATGCTTTGCTTACAAGTGCCTATTTGAAATTGTTTTTGAATTTTTGGAATTGTTGTGTTCTTAGGTTATGTAATCGTTGTTTTTGTGTAACTGATTTTGTGGGGTAGATTCCTTCCATGTTCTGTTGGAGCTTTCCCCTGATTTATGTCCTGGCCCAATTGGGTGGGGTAAACCCTAGTTGCAAGAAATGCGACATGGTCTTTCCCTATTTGCATTATTAAACTGGCTCGCACGAGCTTTTTTTATCATGTTGTTTTCCAGTTTATCACTTTCTAGAATGTCCAGCAAATTAAATCACCCTTTGGCTTATCGAACTATTGCCATTATGATCCCATCTTTTTTTGATTTGATTGATGTTTTAACTGTTAAAAATGTGCATGATTGATTTTTCTGTATATACACATATACATATATATGGTATCATGTTTTCTATTCCTTGATTCAGTCAGATGGAAGAGTTGACTATATTGGAGCCATTGTTTTCAATTAGATATGAACTTTGGCTCATTGAGATTGTCGGCCTTTGGCGATGGTTCTGTATTCCCTGCTAGGGAGTTTCTCCACAATTGAGCATCTTAATAAGTGTAGTCTAATATTTTATTCACACATACACACATACATATATGGAATTGCTTGCCTTCGGCAATTGATCTGTTTTCTTCTGCTGGAGAGTTTCTCCACAATTGAGGCTAGCATTCGAACTATGAGCCTTACCAGCTCTCCTTTTCCCCCACTAAATTTGGCAGACATGATCCTGGATGACTCTAAAGATAGTTTGACTTAGTTGCAGGGGTTGGATGGTTAGGTTGTAGTACTTGGCTGGTTAGGATGAGAGTCAAACACAGAATTAGTTAGCTTTACTTAATCCTGGTGTTTTAAGCATTTAAGCTTAGTTTCTTAGAGCAGTCAGATCATATTATTATCATCATCAATCATGTGTTGTATCTTGCTCCATGGTAAGTGGGAGCTTGCTCTATTGCCGTGGTCTATTGTTTTCATTGTTATTCAGAGTATGTCTCTGCAAAGTGGTAGAATAATACTTAATTTGTTATCTTGTTCTCTGTGTTAATCATTTTCCATTTTGTGTTATGTGTCAACTATTCACTGCCTTAGTTAATATTGGAGAACTTAATTGTAAATTTGTAACATCTTAATAGAAATAGATAATTAGAAATTGAGGCATATATGTTTTTTTGTTGACGACGAAGTACTTTATTATTGTGCAATAATCTTGGTTGCCAGATTTGTTAAAAGCATTTCGCTATTGTGACAATTTTTCTTAAATTATCGAGAAGTTTATGATTTTTTAGGATTAGTGTAAATCCTGAACAATTAAGGTAACATAAAGAGTTCCAGATGGGCAACTGTTTGTTTTTTGTGTTTCTATATTCAAATTTGGGTGCAACATATTTCTCCCATTTCCAAGCACCATTTTCCAGCTCTTAGTGAAACAGATGCTCCCAACATTCTTGTAGAATGCTCTGGTGGGCCTCAAATATAGAAAAAAAACAGTTGACCAAAAATAAGACAGTTAGGAGAAAAAGGTCAATTACATATTTAGAAAGTTATAATAAATGACATTAAGTTCTGCATTTAAATAATAATATAGAAATAAATCACAACAGTCCACCTAAACGAAATATAGAAGCACATGAGTTGCCAAATAAACTCTTGTACAAAATTGAGAGTGATTTGAAATTTTCACGTAGGATTTTGAGAAACGCGAAGTTAGGGTGCTCCACTATGGGCCCCTCTCCCCTATGTCAAGTGAATACCATTCTATAATAATTTACACTCCACAAATTTTATATTATCTATCAAGTAATTTGAATACACATTTGATTGTATTTATTAATAAATTGAAATTTATAATATAAGATTTATCACTCCACAATGTCTTTTAGACATACTTACCTTTTATGATTAACAATTTTGAAAACTACTTGACATGACACTTTTATTCACTTACTCAGTGAATTTTTTGACTAATATATTACTTGTATATTTATCTTGAATAATTCTATTATTGAAAGATATTTTTTTGAAGTGCTTTTTTTATGCAATTTAATATATACACTAATAGAATAAAATAAAATAAATGCTTCTACATACTAATTCATATATATTTGTTCACTAAATATGCTTCGACTTACGACTCTAGGCTTTAGGATCAGCAACAGCCCATTCACAACTGTTATGATGCCATGTTAAACACAGATATATAGATTTTTACAGGTAAGAGCTTGAGCCTAATGCATGAATTCAAGCAGATAAATTTGTACAGGTAATAGTTCGAACATGATGTATGAATTCAAACAAACAACGATGGAGTTTGAGATTACTGATCATCAATTAGTTGATAAATAATATCTTTTATTGGTAGGAGGTATTTTCTACAGCATATTAAATTATGATATTGCTGAGAAGACTAAAATGTTCTGTGTATTCTCCCATACCCAGAACGTTGGGTAAAGGGGGTTTTAAATAACAACTGTTACAGAGAGTGAAAAGGAATGATCTACACAAAATAGAAACAGCAAACAGAGTTTCTAAAGAAGAAGACTCTTTCTATCTGCGATGAGATCATCCGGAGAATCTGGGATTTCCGTGATCAGCACTGGATGTTTCCATATGCCCCCGCAAGTTGAGCGTGGGTGTTTGTACGGTCAACTTGTCCCGAAGTAATGCAAATCGAGCAGAGCTCAACCCCTTAGTGAAGACATCTACAACCTGATCTTTTGTAGAGATGAATTGAACAGCAAGACCTTTGTTAGCAACTTTCTCACGAACGAAATGATAATCAATCTCAATGTGCTTAGTCCGTGCATGAAAGACTGGATTAGCCGTGAGATACGTAGCACCAAGATTGTCACACCATAGAACAGGGGGAGCAGTGGGAGAATATCCAAGTTTAGAGAGGAGGGATTGAATCCAAATTAGCTCAGCAGTGGCTATGGCAACTCCTCTATATTCAGCTTCAGTACTAGACCTTGAGACGGTCTTTTGTTTTCGAGCACTCCATGAAATCAGATTTGGGCCAAGGAAGATGCAGTAACTGCTAGTAGAATGGCGGTCATCGGGGCAGCCAGCCCAATTTGAGTCAGAAAAGGTAGTAAGAGTGAGAGGGCTAGACCTGCTGAGTTGCAGTCCATAAGAGAGAGTTTCCTTTAGGTACCACAGGATACGCTTGATAGCGTTCCAATGATCATCAGTGGGCTGCTGCATAAATTGACATACCTTATTGACAGCGAAAGCAATGTCGGGTCTCGTAAGGGTAAGATACTGAAGAGCACCAACAACACTCCTGTATAGAGTTGGATCGCTGAATGCGGAGCCGGAGAATTTAGACAACTTTTCTTGGCTGCAAATGGGAGTGTGAACCGGTTTTGCACCGTCCATCTTTGTCTTCTTGAGAAGATCAAGTGTATACTTCCTTTGAGATAGGAGAAGCCTTGTAGGAGTTGAAAGTGCTTCGATGCCCAAAAAATAATGGAGAGAGCCCAAGTCCTTTATGGCAAAAGCTGACTGAAGTTGAGATATCAGAGTCTGAACACAGTCCATAGTAGACCCAGTAATGATAATGTCGTCGACATAAACAAGTATAAAAACAGTGGAGTGGGCGGTTCGCTTAATGAATAGCGAAGTGTCAGCTTTGGAACCCAGAAACCCAACCTATTGGAGAAAGGTGCTCAGGCGGTGGTACCAGGCCCGTGGAGCTTGTTTGAGACCGTAGAGAGACTTGCGGAGTCTACACATGAGTAGGAAACTGGGGATCAATGTAGCCAGGTGGTTGCTTCATGTAAACTTCTTCCTCAAGAACACCATGGAGGAAAGCATTTTGCACATCGAGCTGGTGAAGGGGCCAACCCATAGAGAGTGCAATAGTGAGAACCATAGTTGGAAAACTCGCCTAAAACTCGCGAGTTTTTTTTGCAAACGAGTATTAGCGAGAAGAACTCGTAGTAAAAACTCACCGACTTTTTGGCGAGTTTTTCACAAAAAGTTGGCGAGTTTTTAAAAAAAACTTGCGCGATCAGACTATGAAGTCCGTCGGCGGCCAAAAGGTCATTGCATTTCGTTTTTTTGAGTTTCTTTCACTCTTGGCAGAGCAAAAATGGAGTTTAGAGCATTTTGCACCATTTTTTAGTGATTTTACGTTGAGGAGACGAGATTTGAAGGAGGATTTCATCGGATTTGAAAGGCAAATTGGATTTCCAGGTAGGTTTTCTGTTTTTGCTTGTTCTTTCTTTTTTATTTATTTTTCTTCATTTTTGTTGATTGTATGTTTAAAAAACATCATGAATGAATTGAAAATAGATTTAAATACATTTATATTGTTGAAAAGAAGATTTAGATTCATCAAAACAAGAATTTGTGACACTTTTTTTCTGATTTTTTCTCATATTTTGCTGATTTTTCATTTTTTTGAATTTTTTTTCAAACCCTAGTTTGTTTTTTTTAATTTGATTCTTCTTGTTTGTTGAAAACATGTTTAAAATCATATATTAGCTTAATTTGTTTCTAATTTAAAGCAATTTTCTATTTTTTACATTTTTTTGTAACCCTAGTTTATTAATTTATTTTTTTAATCCAATTTTTTTGATGAAAATGATTAGAATCTTAGATTAGTAATCTATATTGATTTAATCTATATGTTTAGAATCTTAGATTACTAATTTAAAGTAATTTATGTTGATTTAATCTAATTTAGCTTGTTTTAAAATTTTCTATCAAAAAACTAACAAGTTGTGCTTTCACTTTTGTGTGTGTACTTGTATGTTAATTGATAATTACAAGTTACAAGTTACAAGTTACAATTTTCTAACTCTTTTTTTGTTTTTTTTTTAGATGTTTGGTGGACACATTGGGGTGGAAAAACCCCAAATCTTCAAAAATTTGCCCTCCGTGTCTTGAGCCAGCCTTGTAGTTCTTCCAATTGTGAGCGCAATTGGAGTTTGTTTGAGGCTATCCACAAAAAAAAGAGGAACAAACTCGCTCAAAAATGCCTCAATGACTTTGTTTATGTGCAATATAATCTTCGATTAAAAAAAAAAAAGGTAGAAGACATATCATATGATGATCCAATTGATTTGGATGAGATAGATCCATACAGTGATTGGATAGGGCGAGGGGAGCAGCCTCCATTGTTTACTGAGGATGAGATTTATGATTTAGAGCGACAAGCAATGGAGGAGGGTGGATTTGCATTCTCATTGGACGACCTTGAGGATGACCCCGAGGAGGAGTCATTGCCAGTGCCACCACCAGCAGCTGCAGGAGGATCTACATCCAGGATGGAGGTTGAGGAGCCACAGGCACAACAAGAGCAGACTCCTACGATTAGACCCTCTTCTAGTCCCTTACTGAGATCTAGACATGGGAAGAGGAAGATGTGATTCATGTGAATTTGTAAAAACTGAAATATATTAATGTTTATGTAGTATTTACTTTCAGTTTTACAAAAACAATTTGCTATTTCATTTTGTTTCTGACTATTATCATATCAACGCATTGAGCACTCAGCATTCCACATGAGGATGCCATTTTGTATCCAATTTTCTTTCATATCAATCAAATACTGCTTGTTTCTTAAGCAATATTTTAATTTCTTGAGTTTTTTGCCGAGTTTTTACCGAGCCGAGTTTTTCGGGCTTGCCGAGTACTTGCAATTGGCGAGTTTTCCAACTATGGTGAGAACTGTACGAATGGTGCAGGGTTTGACCACAGGACTGAAAGTCTCCCCATAGTCAATTCCTTCCTGCTGATTGAACCCCTTGGCAACTAGCCGTGCTTTGTAGCGATCAATTGAGCCATCTACTTTCTTTTTCAATTTAAAACCCATTTGCACCCAACAACATTTAAGTGGGGCTTGGGTGGGACTAGGCTCCACGTCCCATTCTAGAGAAGAGTGTTAATTTCATTATCCATAGCCAAGCGCCACTGTGGGTCCACTTTGGCTTGGGGAAAACATGTGGGCTCATCAATATCATCAGGAGATAAGGGGTGCTTAGTAGCACTGTATGCCTTGGGCCGAAAAATGCCATGTCTGGACCTTGTGACCATGGGATGCACATTCGTAGGAGGAACCATCGAGCTTGGCGAAGGTAATGGCAAAGGGGAGGAAGTGGGGTCACGGGTAGGAGATGGTGGGGCCAAAATCACTGGGGTGGGGGAAGCAGACTCAACTCGGTTAGGAGGGTCATGACTAGGAGAAGGTGAGGCATCTAGGGGGATAGAGAGACCATGGTGAGGTCCTTGCAAGGGAGGTGAAGATACACTAGAGGCAGGTCAGTGATAAAGTGGGAGAGTGGATACCAGGGATGGTGCAGAGATCGAGCCCAGTGATGGAGCGTTCTGGCGAGCAGCAAATGGATAGGTCCTTCATCAAACACAACATGCCGAGAGATATACATCCTGTTGGTGGGAAGATGGAGGCATTTATAGCCTTTGTGAACCAAGCTGTAACCCAAGAAGACACAAGGGAGAGAACGTGAGACCAGCTTATTAGAGCTGTAGGGACGAAGGTAGGGAAAACAGAGGCACCCAAAGACACGCATCGCTCGATAGTCAGGACCCGTGTTAAACAAACACTAAAGGGGGGACCGATTGTTGAGGATGGGGGTGGGCAACCGGTTCACCAAGTAACAGGCCGTGAGGAATGCATCGGTCCAATAGGTGAAGGGAACTAAAGCCGTATGAAGGAGGGTAAGACCAGTGTCCACAATGTGCTTGTGTCGACGCTCGGCTAAACCATTTTGTTGTGGGGTGTAGGGACAGGAAAAACGTTGTGTGATTCCCTGGAAGGCCAAAAAGGGTTTAAATTTAAGAAATTCCCCCCCCCCCCATTGTCGGATTGGAAGGTTTTGATTTTATGGCCAAGTAGATTCTCAATTTTAGTCTTGAAATTAATGAATGTAGGTAGTGCATCTTATTTATGAGATAAAGGAAAGAGCCACGTATATCTACTGTAAATATCCACAAAAATTAAATAAAAACGAAATCCATCATAAGAGACATAGGGAGAAGGACCCCAAATATTGGAAACAATTAATTCCAAAAGATGTGTGCAAATAGTAGAACTAAAATTAAACGACAATTGGTGACTCTTATTGACTTGACATGGACTACAAAGACCCAATTTATTCTGACTAACAGGAAGCGACTCGACTCCGACAATGTGCCTAACAGTCCATGGCATAGGGTGACCGAAACGCTGATGCCATCTCTCAAGAGAAGTCCGTTCACCAACAAAGGCTGTAGAAGGGGTTTGAGATGGTGGAGAAACACTCGAAGATAGGCGATAGAGACCATCCTTATGCTGCCCGCGAAGAACTACCAGCCCCGTGCACCGATCCTTTACAAGGAAAAAGTGTGGATGAAATTCAAAAAAGACGTCATTGTCAGAGGCAAATTTTGAAAGAGAGAGAAGGTTAGCTGTGACATTAGGGACATGCAAAATATCATTGAAATGAAATAAACGCGAGGAATGATAAATTTGTGATCTACCAATGTGAGAAATAGAGAGTTTAGAGCCATTACCAACGTGAAGCTTGTCAGGGCCATCATACTCATGGTGAATCTGTAGGTTACTCAAGTCTGGGGTGACATGATTAGTAGCTCCACTATTAGGATACCAGTTAGGATCGATCGAAATCTGAGACGGCACATAGGAAGAAGACTGCTGATGAGGGACGCCATAGTGATGATAGGAATAGGGTGCTGCCACGTATGCAGAGGGGGGGGTAGCCGATTGGGGCATCTCCTGATAGGATTTATCAAATCTGAACCAACAAGTGTTGGCTGTGTGGTTCTTACGCCCACAAAGCTGGCATGGTCCTGTCGCCTGAATAGGCATGGGAGGAGGGCATTGACCACGATTGTTGTTCCCACGGCCTCGATTACTGTGGTTCCTTCCTCGATTATTGTGCTGAGAAGAAGGATTGGAAGCACGATTACGGGTGGCGACATTGGCCACCGGGTGCTGTTGAAGGAGGGCTTGTTGGGCATCGATGCACATCTCAAAAGCGAGCAGATGGGCTTGAAAATCATCCATATCAATAATGTCAAGCGTGGCTGTCAGAGAAGTGACGACAGCATCGTAGGCAGACTCGAGACCGCTCAAGATAATCTGCTGCAGATCTGAATCGCAGACGGTTTGTCCTGAAGCTGCAAGGATGTCGGCCAATTGTTTGGCATGCTGGAGGTAGTTAGCCATGGAGAGAACTCCCTTACGGATGGTCTGGAGGTCGCGACACAGTTGCATGAGTCGTGCTTTGGAACGGGAAGCAAAGCGCTTCTCTAGAGCGAGCCAAACAACACGTGAGGTATCAAGGCCAACAACAATCGCCAGAGTATCGTGAGCAAGGGCAGAGAGCAACCAGCCAAGAAGGAT
This sequence comes from Sequoia sempervirens, assembly GCA_007258455.2. Taxonomy (NCBI): domain Eukaryota; kingdom Viridiplantae; phylum Streptophyta; class Pinopsida; order Cupressales; family Cupressaceae; genus Sequoia; species Sequoia sempervirens. The sequence goes on along the minus strand of VDFB02384904.1, from coordinate 68,147 downwards.
CTTGTCCTGCTTGCGCCAGGCAAGATAGGTAGGATTCGGCGTCGGATCTGTCGGAGAGAGAGTACGAGGGGGACAAGCAATGGTCCCATCAACGTAGCCTTCCAGGTCATAGCCTTGGAGAAGCGGGAGAAACTGCGTGCGCCAGAGAAGGTAGTTTTTGTGATCTAGTTTGATAGAGATCGCATGGTGAAGGGGAACCGGTTGGAGAGTAGAGGAGTGTGGGGAGCGTGGGGAGGTGGGTGTGTGGGCAGCACTGGTGGTAGAGTCGGCCATGACGGAGATTCAAGATTGTAGGGTGAGATTCGAGAAGGACAAACAGAGTGCAGGGCGAGGTGTGGGAAGAACAGAGTAATGCAAGGGCAACGTAGAGGGGAGGGGAGATGGGCAAATAGCAACGCAAAGGATCGTTGCTCTGATACCGTGAGAAGACTAAAATGTTCTGTGCATTCTCCCATACCTAAAACGTTGGGTAAAGGGGGTTTTAAATAACAACTGTTACAGAGAGTGAAAAGGAATGATCTACAGAAAATAGAAACAGCAAACAGAGTTTCTAAAGAAGAAGACTCTTTCTATCTGCGATGAGATCATCCGGAGAATCTGGGATTTCCGTGATCAGCGCTGGATGTTTCCATAATTGCTATCAAGATTCAACACATGAATCAATGAATTTGATTCGAAAATCACACAGTTATTAAATCCTCATAACAATATCGTAAGTATCTTTATTTGTCAAGCAAAGTCTTTTGAAAATGTATTAAGATGATTCAAAATAGAAAAGAGTAAGGAAGTGGCAACTCCATTGGCAGAAGGTGAAAAGTTGAGCAGGGAAAATAAGAGCAGCAGCGAGAACGAGACTCAATTTGGAAGGATGGTTGATAATCTGATGTACCTTATGGCTACTAGATCAGATATTTCTTATGCAGTAAGTCTTATTTCGAGATTTATGACAGATCCACATGGCAATCACATGAGAGTAACAAAATTAATACTTCAGTATATCCAAGACATAAGGGATCATGGTTTTCATTATACAACAATTCTTTGGAGAAATTATTAGATTTTCGGGTTCAGATTGGGCTGGTTCAATAGATGATGAAAAATCAAAATTTGGGTACTATTTTAACCTTGGCAATAGCATTATAACTTGAAGCTTTTAAGAAGCAATGGACTGCTTTCCTTTCTATAGTAGAGGCAGAGTATATAGCGGCAACCTCGGCATCTTTAATTACAAAGAGTTCTGGAAAATTTGCAGCGGCAATGCAATTCTTCCATTATTATGCATTGTGATAACAAGAGTGCCATTCAGATGGCAAAAAATCCTATTCTTCATTATTAACAGACATTATTTAAGAGGTTGAAAAATATATTTCTAGAAACATTAAAACAATTACCATAGACTGGACATGTACCTTCTAAAACCTCTGTTCCATGTAAAGGCAGAGGTGTTACATATAAATGGTTTCTTAAGACAACTTGTGGACATAAAGATAGGCATTTTAGCTCATCATGCATTTTAGAGGGATACTTCAGCAAACAATGATCTTGTGCACAATTCCAGCTATCAAATAAAAATGAAACTTATTATTCTTATCCAAAACAAGATATATATTCAAGCCTGTAAAATGAATCCAACATTCTACATATATTAGTTTGCACGCAGCCTCATGACCAACTAGAACGACTTATGACACTTTTTAAAGCAAGAGAAGTTACCTAGAAATAAGAGTAAAGACGACACAGAAGACCCACCTGAGTAACGCTTAAACACAATCTTCTAAAACAAGCTTCCATTCAAGAGTACCTCCATGGACTTGGAGCAGCGAGCATCTAAAGGCTCGTCTATAGTTCCTGATTCACTCACCTCAAATGAAAGAGGAAGAGCAGAGACCGCAAGGGAAGCTTCACCCTCAAATATTTGAACTACTTGTCTCATAACAGGTCTTGCTTCCGGTTCAGGACTAGAACAGAGGAGTCCCAATTTGAGCACCGTTTCCATCTCATCCTCAACAAAAACACCACAGAGCTTTGCATCGGCGGCATCCATGAGCCTATTACTGGCATACAGCTCCCTCACCCAATCCAACAAAATTGTTTGAGAAGGGTCCAGCGAAGTGTCTTCAGGGCGCCTTCCACAAGCAACCTCCAGCAACAAAACGCCAAAGCTGAATACATCCGTGCTACTAGTGGCCTTTCCTGTGGATATCAGTTCTGGTGCGATGTAGCCAGGCGTTCCGGCCACACGAGTGGTTGGGGTGTTCTCATCATGCTGATACAAACGAGCAAGCCCAAAATCTCCCAGCTTTCCACGAAGCTCACAGTCCAACAAAACGTTTGAAGACTTAATGTCTCTGTGCACCACCCTTTGCTCCCATCCTTCGTGAAGATACAACAATCCTGCACCCACGTCTCTTAGGATTGCGTACCTTTGAGACCATCCAAGCACTCGAGAAGGATTCCCAAATATCATCTTATCCAGGCTTCCATTTAACATGAAGTCATACACTATGAATAACTTATTCTCCCGTCTGCAGTAGCCTCTGATTTGCACGAGATTCCGGTGCTGGAGACGACCAAGACTTGAAATCTCTGCTGTGAATTCCTTCACTCCTTCAGTGGTCTCTCGAAAGATAGCTTTCACGGCAACTTCGAGGCCGTCAGTAGGAAGAATTCCTTTGTAAACCTTGCCGAAACCTCCACTTCCTATGACTTGTTTCTCTCCGAACCTTTTGGTTGCAATGGCCAAGTCTTTGTAGCTTATTCTATGAGGCCAATAATCCAGTTCCCACTCTTCAATGGCGTCCCTGCTTCTCTTTCTTTTAAACCACACAATTGCAACCATGAGTACCAGGAAACAAGCGAAAGCTGCTGTTAAGCCGAGTATTAGACCAGATTTTGAGTTATTAGAATGGGATTCTATGGTTGTCAAGATTGGAAGAATAGATGCATTCAAGGCCGGTGCCGTTCCATTTGTAGTGAAGCTCCAGGCGAGGATGTAATGTTCTTGCACGAGTTTTCCAGTAGCTGCCTCGAAACCAACATACATTTCATCTTCGAGAATGTTGGACAGACTCATATTTTTCCAAGATATCAGGGGTGTGGCGGGGCGAAGCGAACCTGCCAGTGCTATGGTAACATTGAGCTGTTCTTGAAGATGATCATAGTCAATCCAAGCTTGAATATTCTGTCTCCCGTTGAGATCTAATTGTAGGAATTGGGTACCATCCCAGTAACCTGCAGATTTCGATTCTACAGAATGCAGAGAGTAGAGATTTATTCCTACGTGATTGTCGTTGATGTCGTAGAGTTCTGCGTTCCGAAATGTGTCAAATTCGACCATGAACAGAGGATTGTAGGACTGCCCCTCGCGTGTTTTGTTTGCTGATATGATAAACGACAGTCCTTCCGCGCATAGCGAAGGATCTGGAGGGGCCATGGCGAATATGAAACTAGTGCTGAATGATAGAGTTGCATTCTTGGACCCGCGCTCTTTCATACGCACAGGTTCTGAGTATAAAACACTGCCAGTAACGTATTCTGATTGATTGGTGAGGCGGATACCTATGAAATCGGGTTGCGTTGCAGCGTTCCCATTCAAATACAGGGATGACAAATTTCCACTTGATAAATCACTCAGTCTGGGAAAGACGAAGGTTGTTTGTGCTTGCGAAGAGAACCACGGGTGGAGGAGAAGGTACAATCCAACCACGACAGGTATGCCTGCCATTGATTCTTTAGGAACTCGGGATAAAGAACGAATAGCTCAACTTAGAGGGATGAAAACCTCTCCTGTAAGAACAATAACTCCCTGAATACACTTCTGTAAGTTGTGGTCAATACGTTATTTGTCTAGGTAGAGGGTTCATAGTTGCAGCTTTTCTTGACCAGTCTATAGCAAGAATAGTGATAATAGTTGTAAATTAATAATATTATATTAGATAGATTTTATTTAGGAAAATTTGAAATAGTCGTAATTTTTTCTCAACAGATTTGAGTTGGGGTCAACACATTAATTGTGGGTGAAGACTTTAATAACAAGAATATTGACAATAGTTGTAAATTAATAATATTATATTAGATAGATTTTATTTAGGAAAATTTGAAATAATTGTAGTTTGTTTGAAGAGTACATGACGTGGTCAGTTTTAATTTGGGGTCAATACATTAACTCTACCTAGAGATGTGAGCAAGATTTCTGGATTAACTGTGTGCAATTTTTTACATCAATGTTTCGGATCAAACTCCATGATCCATCATCAGGATGATAAGCAGAAAGAGAGAGCAGTAAATTAATAGTAAGAATATTGACAATAGTTGTAAATTAATAATATTATATTAGATAGATTTTATTTAGGAAAATTTGAAATAGTTGTAGCTTTTCTTGGATAGTACTTGACTTGAGAGTCTATAAGTTGGGGTCAATACATTAATTGAACATAGAGAGTTAATAGTAAGAATATTGACAATAGTTGTAAATTAATAATATTATATTAGATAATTTAGAAAAAAATTGAAATATATATTGTAAGTTGTATTAATATATTAATTGTGTACATTTTAGAACTAATAGTTAGTATATTGATAATAATTTTTTAATAGTTGTAAATTAATTAGTGGACATTGATGTATCAAGTAGATTTTAATTGAAACAATTGAAATATTTACTATAAGTTGTTGTCAATGCATTGTCTATGTAGATAGTTAATATTTAGTATATTGACAATATTTTTAATAGTTGTAAACTAATAATTGTGTATCATTGTATTAGGTAGATTTTAATTGGAAAATATTCAAATCTTGTTGTCAATACATTAATTGTGTACTTAGAGAGTTGATAGCTAATAGATTGACAACGGTTTTTTTAATAGTTGTAAACTAATAATTGGATGTCATTGTATTAGGTAGATTTTCATTGAAAAAATCAAATTTTTAGGTAATTATTCTCAAATTTTATCTAAATAATTGATATATTAATCATATTAAATTGTAGATATGTTGTAGTTAATATATTGACTATTTACACGAGGTTTCATTCTTAATAATAAAACAAGTATATTGATTATAATTATCAACAATTTAAACTTGACTATTAATTAGAATATACAACTGTAGAAACTTTTCCTTGTAATTTAGTAACGTATCTTAGTCATTAATCTTCTATTATAACATTTCATCAAATAAATGTCATTTAAAAACACATAGATCTTAATTCCTCTTATTTTTATTCTAATGCAATATATCTATTGATAATTCTCTTTACAAGAGAAGTGTCATGGTTCCCAACATATGTGTTTTGTGTGAGAATAATGTTGAATTCTTTTTTCACGTCTTCTTGGAATGCTCATATTCTTGACCTATTCTAAACAAATTGTTAAGGAAGTTTGAAGTCAATTGGGATTTCCCTTAGAAGTGTTAAAAGGCTTCATTTCACTAAAAGAATTTTTAGTCTTAAACCATGTGGATAGGAAATATGTTTGGATGAAAACTACCATGAGAAGAGTTCATAAGCAGTCACTCTAGCATCCAGATGGTAACATTAAATAAAATGAAAGGTCAGTTGTAGAGAGACCCAATTGTTATGGTTTTGTATTGGTATCTATAAGAGAAAATTGAGAATCCTTTGAAAAAGGAAAATATCTTACTAAGCATCAAATTAATCATTTGTAAGTGTTTACATTTAAGAAAAGTCAAAATATTTATCAGAATGTAATAAGTGTTGCAAGCAATAGTCCTAAGGTAATATAGAACTTGATAAAATTTAAATAAAATGTAGAATCTTTTATCTCTAGTTTGATAATGGGGATTTGTAAAGACAAATGGTTGTTAAAAGACTAGGTATTAAATTGGGTGCAAAGGGAATAAAATATGGAAATATTTTTTTTCACTTCCTAAGGTTATTATGTGCTTCTCCTTCCCTTTTAGGATTCACAACAAAGACTACTTGCAAAGTAGGTATGGGTATTCTAAATTAGGGAGATATATTGGTTGCATAAGAATACTTACAACTAACCATACAATCCACTATCACATGTCTCCAATAAATAAGAAAAATAAAAATAAGAAAACATCAAAAGGATTCATTTCACCAAAAGCATTTTTAGTCTTAAACCATGTTCCATTACTATCAATTTGAAAGTATAATGAAACAAAGTTTAGACAAAAACGCTTATGCCAAAGAGAGGCCTCCTCAACCCTACAACCTAAAATGATACTACAATTTTCTACCCTAGTTCCTATATATCTAAAAATGTAAACTAGAATACATCCATTACAAAAATTCGTACCCAAAAGATAGGTTCCCTTTGTGTTTACCTAGGCAAATGCAAAACTTGTAATCGCATCGAAGGACCATAATTCTCCTTCGTTTGCAAACAACAGTCCATAACATGCCATACCATAGGTATCATTATATTCCTTCTCGAAGTGTATTTATTAAAAATTTACAAACTAGTACAATACTTAAATCCTACACAATCTAATACACTTTGCAAAGCACTAATTAGAAAAGACATATAATCTAATTTCATACCCTTGAGCATTAAATAAATGTACCACACAATAAATGCGACACGATTAAATTAATATAATCATAAATTATATCTTATATATATATTATATTATCTACATTTATATAGTTACATATAAGAATATCCTATTTTTATTATATAGAGACTCAATTTATTTAATAATTATAATTAATCAATAAATACATTCTCTCTATTTCATTATATAACATAATAATAATAGTATATTATTAATTTTATTGAAAATATCATAAATAATAATAATGATTAACTCTATTATATATAATATTATTCTCAAAATTTAGTATTATTCTCATCAACCATCTCTTTACCAATCGTGCAATGTACAAAACCAATCAAACCTATTATTCTTAAAATCTTGCGCCATGCAAACACGTAGCAAAAAGTACTTACTTTTTCCCAAACAAGAAAGCTCTCGATCTTATTTATTATTGATAATAAATCTACAATATATAATATTATAAATTAATTTTATTATTGATAATATCATAAATAGTAATATTAATTAACTTAATATATAATAATAAAATAGATATATTATAATATTATTTTTAAGATTTAATATTGTTCTCGTACATTAGAATATTGTCACATAGTGTCCTTCTATGGTTCCACAACCAAGAAAAGGACATGCTGCTATGGGCTCGCAAACTTGTGTAATCCTTTAATTTTTTTCCACATGCTAACATTCCGTGGAGCCTATACACAACACTCTATGAAAGTTCTCTCATGCCCCAGAATTAGTCTCCACTTGTGACATTTGTACATATTTTGCAGCTTCACAAGCCTTTTTCTCTTCATCGGAAGTCCTAATCATAGAAGTGCAAAAAAAGGTAGTGGCCACTTTTATATAGGCAACTTAGATGACCATAATTCCACATGTGCAAAATTTGCTTTTCAATGCAAGTACTTAGGGCAAAGGACCTTAAAAGGTTCACATTAAAAAGTAATTCTAAAGACCACACAAAAACTTTCTGAAGAGCACAAAGGGCCACATAATTGTGGAAGATCGACAACTTACAACCCAAGGATGATTCTAAAATATCATAAACAAGCTACAATCCATAGCTAGAATGCTTTCTAAAGTTAACACACATCTACATCACGCACACTGAATCCAAACAGCTTCCTAGACAAGAAAGCTCCAGATCTACAACGACGTTGACAAGCACAAAGCTACCATGGCCTTACAAACCTTTCGTTTTTTTAATCCAAACTAAAGAAATAACTCCCAACACAAAAATTATAACATTCCATTGGTCGAAGGAACACGTACAAACTCCCTTTTTAACCACTTTACATTAATATCTCGTAATTATTATACAACCTTAAATAGTACTGTAAAATGTACTAAACAACCCTCATCCAGTACAAAAAAAATAAAGATTTGAATAAATTATTACTAAAAAAACCACTCGATATTGCATAGTATAGCTAAAATACTCTTTTTTATTATTAAAAAGCATGTGCCTCTCTCGAACTATGTGAAGGTTGCAAAAATGACTCAAACCTTCACAACCAATCGCATCCTTGATAAATTCCCTTTAAAATATGTTTTGTTAAAAAAATTGCATCTTTACCCCTCAAAACATAACCAAACCCTCAAATCTCACTTCCACAAAATAATTTGTGCAAATCATTCGCTAAAAGGTACACAAATTATTTGTCCCATTAAGTGATTTAGAAAACGATGGTTCCTGCTTGTAGTAAGTACTAATAATATAAGTTGTAAAGTTGATTTTTGACAAACGAAGATATGTCAAAATAGTCAAAGATCTTAAATTTCTTCGAAGTAGAAAACATATTGAAATGCGATGCCATCTTTGAAAATTCAAAATACTTGATAAATAGTATAACAAATTGTAGTTTCAATATTTTCAATAAATTATAATCTCAAATAAAATGAAAATTGTGTGTATTAATTATATATGTTTTGATGGAAGACATGGGAAAAATGATGTATAATAATTTATTTTGAAGGTATTAAAATATTGAAAGGCTTCACTCTACACTTAATTAATAATGTTTGGAATATTCAAGATAATATTATCTTAGATGAAGTTTTTAATTATAATTATTATGTATATATGCATGCTATCAGATTTAAGATATGATAAACTATAATGATAGTTGGTAGAAAAACTAAGTAACCATTTTATATTTTTAAAGATATTTACGTTGAAGGCATGTCCTATATGAGCTTTCAAAGCTCATTTTCCCCTTCGACGATTAAGGTGGAGTTACACATCATAGTTGACAGGAAAACGATTCTCAGCCGTCCATCATTTTTCACCACTTTATGGTTGTTTTTCGCCATTTTCCAACTGTTTTTTGCCACGTTTTGCAGCCTGAAAACGGGGTGCACGGGGAAAATAAAGTTTAGTTTGTGGTATCTCGGGAGTTTCGAACATAGTGACATCACCAGTTTGCAGACAAATAATATATAATTTAAGATTCTTGTTCGTTGATATTAAACTGTAATAAATCTATTATGATGGCGGAAGTTTAGCTCTTGTCCTCACTCTTCAGCTTTAAATATTTTATTTTTATTGTAAAATAAAAATTATCATTATATCAACATAAGCTATGCTTACAAAAAATTGTAAAAGAAAAATTGCTTCACCGTCATATAATCTATATGTCAGGTGAAATATTTAAATTTTATTATAAAAATTAAAAAAAATAAAGTTTCAACATTACCGTAAAGATCTTATTAATGAGCAAATTTAGGTTTTAAAATTACAACATCCTTTACCTTCCATAGTTAAGTATTAGGTTTTAAAATTTTGACATCCTTTACCCTACATAGTTAAGTATAAATTAGCATAATTAATATAGTATGTTTATTAAAATGAAAATTACGTCCTAATAACGAGCACATTTAGGTTTTAACATTATGACATCCTTTCCCTTATAAAATATAATAAATAATTAGTTTTAAATATATAATAATTATTCTATAATGAAAATTAAAAAAATTAATAATAATATTAAAATCATTTTCTAAATGGCCTATCAATTGATCTCATTTACTACACAAATGTGTGAAAAAATAAACCAATTTTTCCCTAATTCACCTTCCACAACTCTTCAGCGTACCCATTGCACAAGGTGCCATAGCTAGTTATAATAAAATTATCTTCTTAGCCTTTTGTTTATATAGTAGCACTCACATATGAGGAGGTGCAATAGATATGTTAATAGGGAAATTTAAAGATCGATTTGGTTAATGAGAATTTATGTTTCAAAGTTTTGAATTTTAAATTTACTGAATTGCTAGGAAAAAATGTAATTTGACCATGTTCAAGATTGTAGGCATAGAATATGTGACACCATAAAGGCATAGAATATGTGTCACCATAATCACAGGCTCAATTATGTAAGAAACAAATTCAGAACAATAGTTGAACCGACACAACTCTATAAGAAGATATAGTTGAACCGACACAACTCTATAAGAAATAATTCCTAGTTGAACCGGAACAATTCTATAAGAAACAAATTCATAACATTTAAAATTCAATATCAATTTCGATTGTAGGAGTCAATTATAGGAATTGTGGAATTGTGTGTCTCATCCTGGACAGATATGTCCCGCGACTCATTCCCGCAAAAGTAGTTTGTCATTAGTTTGAAAGCGGCTAGTACTAGCAGCTCACTGGTCAAGACATAGACATCGAAAGGACCTCTTTAAGTAGCACACCCGCCGCCATTTTACCATTGACAGGTGGAGGTAAAACATGTATTTTGTGGACTCTTTAGATGGATGCGTAAATTTTCACGATTAGATATTTTTAGGGAGGAAGGTCTTCGGAAGAGGGTTTGTAGTTGGGTAGGATTTTTTTGTTGGGAGGGGTAGTTGTTGTGAAGTTTAGTCATGTGATATAATTATATTATATATTATTAATAAACTAGCAATCACACCTTGGTGTGCAATGGGTACGTCGAAGAGGTGTAGAAGGTGAATTAGGAAAAATATTGGTCTATGTTTTGAATACATATGTGTAGTATATGAGGTCAATTGGTAGGTCATTTAACAAATGATGTTGTTTGTTCAATAAAGGTGTCAATGGAGAAGTGATAGCTTCAAATAAAAACTATGTATCCACCTACAAAGATCCAAACATAAATTAAACAAAGTCTTTGAATAGGGAAGATAATCAATGTCCATTACCAACAGACTCATTTTATGTTTGTAATAGGAAGAAATGGAGAGATAGGGATAGAAAGAGGGAGATATAGAGGAGCGAAGAGAGAGAGAGAGGCAAGGAGATAGAGATAGAGAGGAAGATAGAGAGGGAGAGGGAGAGGAGAGGGATAGATATAGATGGAAGAGATAAACATATAGAGAGGGAGAAAATGAGAGAATGGGAGATGGATAGATAGAAAGATAAATATAGAGATAAGTGATATATAAATTGAGAGGTAGAGAGAAGGAGAGATATAGGGGCAACGAGACATGGAGTGATAATGAGATAGAGATATAGATAAGGGGGGGGATGGAAGAAGAAATATGAAGAGATAGAAATAGAGATGCAAAGATATATAGATATATACAGGCCTAGGAAGAGAGAGAGGGAGAGAGATGGATGAATAGGGAGCTTGGGGGGCATGTCGATAGATAGAGGGGGGGAGAGGAAGATGTAGACAAATAGATAGAGAGATAGAGGTAGAGGGAGAGATAGGAGATAGAGTGAGATATAGATAGAAATAGGGAGTTAGAGAGGGAGAGATAGATATATATAGAGGGAGAGATAGAAAGATATAGAGTAACAGGGAGAAGGTGGGAGATAGATAAAGGGAGATATAGATGTTGAGATAGAGTGATAGAGAGATAAAGATATAAAATGATATAGAGGTGAGAGGGAGAGAGACATAAAGAGACAAATAGAGATGGGAAGATCTAAATATAAAAATAAAAATATTGAGAATAATGATATGTTTTTAAATGATATCATTGATCAAATGGTGCAGGGGCATCAAGAGTCTCATAAGCATACCTTTTTGTTACTTTTGGGTTTTGAGTTGTTTGAGTATTTTGGACTCTAATAAGGTCATTTATGAACATGTGGGATCATGTTGATCCATTTTGGAGTGTTAGTAGGGTCTTTGGTTAAAAAGTGTAAAAGTTGTCATGTTGCTCAAAAAAGTTGTCATGCAACTTTGGCAAAGTGTCAAAAATCAAGAAACAGTTACAAACAAATCAAGAAACTGTTACTAATGAATTGGGATTGGTTGTAAGTGTATGAATGCACCCTCCAAAGTCAAATTGAGAGTTGGACAAATTGATTTTGTAGTTTTGGTGAATGGAAGCAAGCTTTTTCTATGTTTTTCTCATGTTGCAGACTGTTCTTTCAATTTGTATGCCCTGTACAGTCTATATGCTGGTCTGAAATTGATTGGATTGTGTTGGCATATGAATCTACTTTAATTTTATTTTGGTTGCATCGATTTTCATTAAGTATTGAGTGAGTTGTTGCATTTTCTCTAAAAACTGGTCGAAACCCTACCTAGGGTAACTAGTGAGCAAAATAATCATGTAGCTCGTCCTTCCACTTGTGAAAAATCACAATGGGTGGAAGGTCTGCATGTATGTACTTTACCTTGTTTCAAGTTTGTAGGGGCCGAAGAAAAGGTTTGCACGTGTTTTGAAACAATAAAAAGTCTGATATTTGGATGTATTAAACTATGTAGTAGCAAGGGAAGAGATAACTCATGAATCAAAGGTCTGCATCTTATTGGTTTGACATTGCAACACTATGGGAATGTAGTGAGATGTTTTGCAGACCTGTACAAAGGGTTTTGAAACTTTCTTGAAGGTTTATACAAGTTTTTTTGTGACTGTCCCAAGAGAGCTGGTTATACAGTCATAGGGAAGGTGTTGATGTCCAAGCAAGATAAGGTCTGGGTATGAGTCTAGGCATTGCATACTTATTGGAATCACCTTTAGAATGTTGGAAAGAGGCCTCCAAGTCCGTATCAAGGTATTTGAAATATTCCATGTTGGTTTGAAATATTCCATGTTGGTTTGTCTTAGTTCATTGAAGTCATCTTAGAAAGGTGCACATAGGAGTAGCAATGGAGAAGATGCAAGAATACCATGTCATTTGGGTTTGTTGTCATGAAGAAGGTCCTTCCTCTGCATCATCAAAGTTTACTTTTTTGGTATGATAGAACTTTATTTGACCCAATTTTAATGGATTGCATCATTTATTTGTAACAATTTAACCAAATGATAATTTCTACTTTAGATATGTGCTCCCTCATAATAATATAATCTAACATATAAAAATAAAAATACATAATTCACATATTTTTTGTATATATAAAATAAATTATATTTTTTTTATATATAAAATAAATTATATTTTTTTAAATAACATTAATTTTCCCTTGATTAAGTAAATTAATTGTTTTAATTTAGCTAAAGTATTAATTATATGTATTTATGCATAAATTTTTTCCTCCCAAAAATACATGTATATTTAGTGTTTTATAATCTTATAATTTATTAATTTTAATAATAAAAAATAATATTTATTATAAATTTAAAGGTGATTTCTTTAATAAAATTTAACATTATTTATTTATTTAAAATTTGTGTTTAAATAAAATAATATTTTAAATATAGAAGTTTGTAATTAACTTGTTAATACAAATAATTATAGTTTTAATTAAAACTCCAAATTTATAAAATTATTGTAGATTTAATTATTTCAATAAGATACAATAGATAATATGACCCAATTTAATTTCTCTCAATTTTTTAAAGAAATATATTTATATTCCCTAATTAAAAGGTAAAAAGAATATCCATCTATATAGACCACATTATTGAATCCTAATTAAAATTTAATTGATTGAATTGAATTAATAAGAATTATGTTATACCATTTAAAAAATTCAATTCTCAAAAGAAATACTTAACCAAATTCTAACCCTTAAATAACTTTAATAAATTAATTTTCTTCACTGTAAATTATAAATTAAATCATCAAGAAAAACAATACTTTAAATTATAAATTAAATCATCAAGAAAAAAATACTTTTTTCATTTTAAATCTATTAGTCTATAAATCAACCTTTTATTTTTCTCTCATGAAGTTTGTGTTTTAATGAACCCTAACTTAATTAAAAAAATTCTCAATAAAATGGAATTGTATTATTCTTTAATTAATGAAAAAGAATAATTTATCAAATATTACACAGAGGAAGTTTAAAGGTTACAAACTAGTTGCAAGCTACATCTTTGAGGTTACAGAGCAAAATGAAGCAATAATGAACCATCATATATAATTTTGCTTGTTAAAATATAGAATTTTCTTCTTCATGAAAAATAGCTAGGGAATATAAGGTAAAAAAATATTGAAATTTTTGAAAATGTAAACATTTGCAAAGCGATTTGAGCTTTTGGCATTCAAAGCATTGAGGGCGGGAAACATTTGAATAAACATTTTACATAGTAATGAAACTAGATTTATGGAGATTTGATGCTAAGTTGTGTTCTTGACATAGCGATTTTCTTTTCTAACCCAAAATTAAATGATTAAAAACTTAACAACAAATAACTTCACAGTTGGAATGATGTGACTTTTCTTCTATTACTATCGGTTGTGCATTTATTATCTTGGAAACTCATTAACTATGTAGAATATTTGACATGTTCTTGTGATTTTAAATATCTCACACCCTGTTAAAATAACTGCATCACAAAATGCTAATGAAATAACTGTAAAAAGGAAAAAAAAAAGGTGAATGGAAATCGAAAAGGATCAACGATTCCCAACTGTTCAACCACCTTGCAAGGGCTCTCATTGCTTTGCCACCATTTATAGGCAAAATGAGTTCTTGGAACTCAAATAAGGACATGCCTTTGGCATAAAACTGTTTAGACATTTTTTTAAAAAAATGGGATGCATCATAAAAACGTGAATTGATGAGATTAGGTGTCTTTTTTAATTAAAATAAGGTCATGTAAATTCTTATATTTTTTTAAATAAAATATAACAATAAGTATTATAGTAAAAACTCTTTTTGCTTCAGAATCAAAAGATTCATTAAAAAAAATTGTTTTCTTAAATAAAATTTTGATTTATTCTACAACATTTTTTTCATCTCACGAGACCTCCCATTGCACTAAATAGACTCTATTAGATAACCTCCTAAAAAAATATTAAATTATCTTAAAATTAAATTTCTATATATTACTAAAAATTAAACAACAAACTTAATTAAACAAAATATGAGACCGCTTTGTAAGTAGGCAGAACCCTACTGTTACTGATATGTTTTTAACATGAGCAACAAAAATGCAAAAAATACTAAAATATTGCAAAATATTTAAGAAGAGAATTGCATCTTCTTATAAGGAATTCCTATAGTATGATCCATCTTCAAGTAAGGAGGAATTTTCTCCCAAATTGATATTATGTATGGCTTATCATCTAATTCTCAAAATCTTACAATAAAAACTAGCAAATCACTCAAAACTTCAATCAATTGCATCCTATAGAAACTTATCGATCATACGGAGGAATCAAATATTGTGTACAAGCAGTTCATTTCTAGATCTAAGAGTGGAATTGGAAGAATTCACAACATTTATTGTAACAAAGAATATTGTGCTCAAGGGGCTAATTTTCAAAGAAATGGTGGTGAGGACATGGATTTCCTGTTAGGTCTCAAAAACATTACTTCACTTCCTAGAATAAAGTCTCACTCACAAGGCTAGGGTTGTCATCACGTAAATGAAATTAGCTCATCAATAAAATGTGGAGGGTTAATGGCCAAGTCTACAAGAGTGGGTTAGATCCCCTATAATTGGAGCTCAACTTAGACTCAAGAGGGTTTCCTAGGGGTATACTCTAAAAGGTATTGAACTCACATAAAAATGATTAATAATGAAACAAGGACAATCAAACCCAATTTGATGTATTAGCCGCAAAGGTTATCACTAAACTAAGAAAAATTGGTTGTATATAACCCCTATATAGTTGATAACCATATGCAATAATGAACCACTTGAGATAGTTTCATTTGAATAACTCTCTTGAAGATAAATTCCTAGTTATAATATGAGGTCATGAATACACAAAACTACTACTCCTACTCCTATAATGTTGGTTTGGTTTTTGATGGATGGTGTGAGATTGGAGTATGGTCCCAAAGTAATGCTTATCTATTGGGAAAAAAATTCACATAGTTAAGAAGAGAACAAACAAGAAAGGAAGAACATGCAACTATGTATTTACATACACCAATGAATATGAAACCTTGCTATAGAGTATACTTAGTAATCCAAACACAATTGCATATATTCATACATAAAATGAGAACGATCATTACAAGCCTTGTAACATTTTCATAACGTTAACACATTCAGCTAAGTCACCTTTACATTCATGCTAACAAACGTAGCAAGGGAAAATCCTTAAAGATGCAATTAAGAAACCCTCCTTAATACATACGAAGTGTCATGGAGACATTCTATAACAAAATCTCATTATAATACCCTTTGTCTAATTTGTAGCTTTATAATCATGGGATAAATTAGACTGTGGCATTAATGGTGTCGGTTATTTTTCCATCTGGTCGTCTAGTTTTCTCTAAAGGTAAGCTACTTATTATCAATAAAATTTAGGTCAGTGGCCAAAAAACATGGTTTTGAAAAATCCTTATTCACCTCAAGCTCTATAGGACCTAGGGGGTCACCCTTAATGACACTATATGTAAATATTCAAACAATGATGTATAACGGTACCTAGCAGATAAACTTCATACAAAATAACAAGGGTTTATATGTCTACACCCATAATTGGTACTTCCCTTATCACCATTGTAGATTTTGTATGAAGTGCAACAATAATTTATAAATAAATTAAGGACAACTTGGTTTTGGATTTGGCTATGTAAATTTGAGTGTTGTTTCTAAGATTAGGGTGAAGCCACAATAGTGGTTTACAATTCAAGTGAGGAAGGAAAACTCACAAAAAATAACCCCATGGCAAAAAACTTGATTTTAGGGGTTTGTATGAACCTACTAGTTCGAGCGAACCCATAAGCTTTTAATGCTTTCCCACCCAAAAACCAAACAAAACCCCTTATGGAAGGGTGGTTCACTCGAAGCCCCCTTACCCCTCACCCCCCTCTTTAGACACAAAAAAAATCTAAATTTTTATGCTTTAGAGCTCAGGTTGAGGATGAAAATGGAGGAGTCTTCACAAACCCGACTGGAATCAAGTACTCATTGGAACACGCTATCCAATGAATATAATTTTAATATGTTTTTTATTTTTTTATCACGAACGCTTTCACCTAGCTATGAACCTGATACAACTATTCAATAATAATATCTAACTGTTTGAACTCTGGTGGCGTGGAATGATAACAATACCACCTATAAACCATCACACCATGCCAATACCGCATAATATGTTTTGGTTTTATGTATTTGTTTTTTTAGTTTTATTAAACAAAAAATTTTCAACGAAAATCAAGCTCTCTATTCTGCACATGTGGAAAAATAGAAGATTATCCAAAAAATTTGAAAAAAAGAGTGCACTAGATATTGAATTCCTCGATCCAACAAAAAATTGAATTTCTCGACATATATGAAATAAAATTAGATGCTATACAAATATACTATGTTCTAATTTTTATCTATTTGATTCTTTGAAATTGATTAGTTAGAAAATATTAATAAAACTATCTAACAAGTGGAAGCACTAGATATCATAGTTACAAATCTAAATTCTGAGAATTAGAATTTTATCCTTCATGAAAAAAAAAGTTGTGTTATATGGTGTCACTTTGTAAAGTGGTTTTTTTTGAAAAAAACCAGTTTTCATGGGAGATGGAAAAAGAAGTGCAATCTGATTCCAAATTTTTTTTTTTAAAGTTTTAGAATCTATAGACAAAATGTGACGAGACTTTAGTTTGCATCATCTTCAAATTCCTCACGGGTTAACTGCTATAGGTGCCCAAATGTGAAGTTTTAATTAAAAATAATAATTTCAATTTCCAGTTTGGCCAAAAATTGTAAACCACTGTTGTGGGGTCACCCATTAAGAAAAATCATTCAAAATAGGCCACTGCCCATCTAGGGTTATATAGTCAATAACTTGTACACATCGTTCACCACATTCTAAACATGCTTTGATGATCATTCAATCATTAATACCTTATATTAATGAGATCAACTAATGAATAACAATGGAACTCTACTTAACAATCCAATCTATAAAAATAAAATTCTCATTATTCTCAGTAAAAGAATTTTCATTGCTCATTGAACAAAAACTAACCATGAAAATAACCTAGATGCAACAAATGTGCATGGAAAGCTTTACAATCATTGATTGTATTACTAAAATAAATATCTCATTATAGACGTGAGACAATACACATTGAGAGCATGTAAAATCATGCATTCACATACGCTACAATAAAAAAATATACAATGTAATTATGGGAAAATTTTCCAACACGAACCTCTACTTCCCTACATAGACCATATAACTAACAACCTACCCCTTACAAATTTTCAAAATCAAGAAACCCTACAGATGAGAGAAAAATCACTTTAAAGAGAAGTTAGAATCCCATATATAATCTCTCAGTGACACCTGATAGACTTGAAACCCTTGAACAACTGAAAAATGGGATCTAGAATATGCCTTAACATATATACTCTTCACTTTTTATCTCATTTTCCTTCACTTATCTAATAACTGAAGTTTGTTGTCCCATTTGGTTTTTCAATCCTATGCATATATTTTACCTACAATAAAAACTTTCCAACTACCTCGTTTTCACTAGCATGTGAAAATTTTCAACTCTGCATAAAAACCCATCTCATTAGCAATGAAAAACATGCATTTTACTAGGCATTCTAACCCATAGAGCGCTCATTTTTACTCTTGTTTCTTTGTAATTAATTTGGCATTTAGTTAAATAGTTCTGCAGTGACCTTTTTCCCTCACATTTGGCTTGTAGCTTTGACCATAAATTCAAATGATTTACTAAATGGTCAAACCCAAATCCATCACAAATCCAAATTTAAGAAAGCAATGCAACCAAATTAATAGCAGTATTTTGTTGAAAATTTTGCGTGCTCTTCTTTACATTTCTATTTTTATTGGTCTAAACCTGTAACAAATTTTACGTCCTCTCTTCTTTCTATTTCCATATTTTTCACATTTAGGAGATGCAAAAACAGATACAAGTAAATGTAGTTTTTGATTATTTCATCTGGGCATTTTTTGACATCACAGGTAGTAAAAAAAAGGCAAAATAATGTTAAAAATGCTACCCATGCATTGGATTTGCTTCAAGTAGTTCTTAGGGAGTTAGAACAGAAAATTACACCACCAAATGGCCCAAAATATTACCCTCAAAGTTCCTCCACATGAGAGAATCTTTGCTATAGTATTAGATAAAAGTTTATTGCATGTTTAGAGGGGAATATGGTTGCAAAATAGTGCATGGAAGAGAATAAAGAAAGCAAACCAAAAATAATAAAAAACTACATGAATGCAAGGATAACGAGGTGCCAAAATGTTGGAAGAATAAGAAGATTGTCATTGATATGTTTTGTTGGCAGCATGAGCATGGTGTATGAGTACAAGGTTTGCAATATGCAATTCAGTGTTTTCATTGATGTCAACATTGTATTTTGGTATGAAGATCACAATGTAGACAAGTTTGTATAGCTTGATCATGTTTAAAGATGATTGTCAAGTACAATTTTGCAAGAAGGTTTGATCCAATGAAGACAGTTGAAGTGATAAAATGACTATGTCAAAATAGGTAATTCGATGTATAGGACATCCAGTATATTATGTATTATAAATAATATAGGTAGCATATATTCATTTTTTTCTTACAAAATCAGTAGGCTCAGGATTTGGTTCGGGATTGCCTAACCTAGAAAGTCAACCCAAAAAATGTGTTTACAAAATTTGCTTAGTTTTTTGAAGTTCGCCCTTGTGGCTGACGACGTTTTTTTAATCCGAATTTCATGAAACGAAAAGGGTTTGATATGTCTTATTGTAAATTTAATAAATAATTATTATTGATTTTCTACATACATTACGAGTAAAGTCCTAATTGATAGGTTGATTGAAGAACTTTTATAACTTTCAAACTACTTCACATTTTTTGAACCTACAAGATGCATCACATTCTATGCTTCACATACTATAGAATATTTAAAAAAAATGAATTTTATAAATTTTTGACCAAGTTATGATGGTCAAACAAACACATTTTAATAATTTTGAAATGTTCTAATAAAAAAAATTATAACTAACTATTTACAAGCACAAAAAATTACAAAAAAAAATTCGACACATCGAGGTATGTGTCCTCTACATATATTGAAAGTTCTAGAAAAAAATATTTTTTTTCTTGTACTTAGGGTGGTCAGAGATACACTTGCTTCTTATATTTTTCCTTAAAATTTAGTACCACTGCATTGAAATTTCAAATTTTCACATTAGAACAAATTTACTTTTTTTTTTTTCCAAAAAACGACTAGTAGCCTAGAAACTACATTCAATTTTCTACAAGTTTTGTTCGTACATATTTTTAAAATTACGTTAATAACCTATTCAATTTTTTTTGTTAAGTTGCCTAGAACTCTATTTTTCTGAATTTTCATTGCCACTTAGGGGCCTAGTTTGGACCCCCATGATCCTGCACTAACCCATGGAAATACATTTTTTTCACTTCCTAAGGTTATTATGTGCTTCTCCTTCCCATGTATGATTCACAAAAAAAGGCTACTTTCAAAGTAGGTATGGGTATTCAAAATTAGGGAGATGTATTACTTTCACATAACTGACCTTTTCTTTTATTTAATGTTACCATCTAGATGCTAGAGTTATTGCATGTGAATTACTCTCATAGTAGTTCTCATCCAAATATATTTCCTATCCACATGGTTTAATACTAAAAATTCTTTTGGTGAAATGAAGCCTTTTGATGGTTTCTTATGTTTAATTTTCTTATATATTGGATACATGTGATAGTGGATTGTATGATTAGTTGTAAGTATTCTTGTGCAACCAATATATCTCCCTAATTTTGAATACCCTTACCAACTTTTCAAGTAGCCTTTGTTGTTTCAACTATCACATGTCTCCAATATATAAGAAAATTAAAAATAAGAAACCATTAAAGGGCTTCATTTCACCAAAACAATTTTTAGTCTTAAACCATGTGGATAGGAAATATGTTTGGATGAGAACTGCCATGAGAAGAGTTCATATGCAGTAACTCTAGCATCCAAATGGTAACATTAAATAAAATGAAAGGTCAAATGTGGATAGACCCAATTGTTATGGTTTTGTATTGGTATGTATAAGAGAAAATTGAGAATCCGTTGTAAAAGGAAAATATCTTACTAAGCATCAAAATAATCATTTGTAAGTGTTTACATTTAAGAAAAGTTAAAATATTTATCAGAATGTATTAAGTGTTGCAAGCAATAGTCCTAAGGTAATATAGAACTTGGTAAAATTTAAATAAAATGTAGAATCTTTTATCTCTAGTTTGATAATGGGGATTTGTAAAGACAAATGGTTGTTAAAAGACCAGATATTAAATTTGGTGCAAAGGGAATAAAATATGGATTTTTTTTTTCACTTCCTAAGGTTATTATGTGCTTCTCATTCCCTTTTAGGATTCACAACAAAGACTACATGCAAAGTAGGTATGGGTATTCTAAATTAGGGAGATATATTGGTTGCATAAGAATACTTATAACTAACCATACAATCCACTATCACATGTCTCCAATATATAAGAAAAATAAAAATAAGAAAACATCAAAAGGCTTCATTTCACCAAAAGCATTTTTAGTCGTAAACCATGTTCCATTACTATCAATTTGAAAGTATAATGAAACAAAGTTTAGACAAAAATGCTTATGCCAAAAAGAGGCCTCCTTAACCCTGCAACCTAAAATGATACTACAATTTTCTACCCTAGTTCCTATATATCTGAAAAATGTAAACTAGAATACATCCATTACAAAAATATGTTTCCCAAAGATAGGTTCCCTTTGTGTTTATTTGGGAAAATGCAAAACTTGTAATCACATCGAAGGACAATAATTCTCCTTCGTTTGCAAACAACATTCCATAACATGCCTTACCATAGGTATCATTATATTCCTTCTTGAAGCGTATTTATTAAAAAATTACAAACTAGTACAATACTTAAATCCTACACAATCTAATACACTTTTCAAAGCACTCATTAGAAAAGACATAATCTAATTTCATAGCCTTGAGCATTAAATAAATGTACCACACAATAAATGCGGCACGATTAAATTAATATAATCATAAATTATATCTGATATATATTATATATTATCTACATTTATATAGTAACATATAAGAATATACTATTTTTATTATATAGAGACTCAATTTATTTAATAATTATAATTAATCAATAAATACATTCTCTCTATTTCATTATATAACATAATAATAATAGTATATTATTTATTTCATTGAAGATATCATAAATAATAATAATAATGATTAACTCTATTATATATAATATTATTCTCATCAACCATCTCTTCACCAATCGTACAATGTACAAAACCTATGAAACCTATTATTCTTAAAATCTTGCGCCATGCAAACACATAGCAAAAAGGACTAACTTACTTTTTCCCAAACAAGAAAGCTCTCGATCTTATTTATTATTGATAATATTTCTACAATATATAATATTATAAATTAATTTTATTATTGATAATATCATAAATAGTAATATTAATTAACTTAATATATATAATAATAAAATGGATATATTATAATATTATTTTTAAGATTTAATATTATTTTCGTGTGTTAGAATATTGTCACACAGTGTCTTTCTGTGGTTCCACAACCAAGAAAAGGACATGCCGCTATGGGCTCGGGGTGATCCCACAATAGTGGTTTACAATTTTTGGCCAAACTAGACAATGAATTTTTTTTTAACTAAATCTTCACATTCGGGCACCTATAGCGGTTAAACTGTGAGGAATTTGAAGATGATGCAAACAAGAGTCTCGTCACATTTTGTCTATAGATTTTAAAAATATTTTTTTCAAAATTTTTGGAATCAGATTGCACTCTTTTTTCCATCTCCCACGAAAACTAGTTTTTTCAAAAAAACATTTTAAAAAAGTGACGCACACCATATAACGCATAACTTTTTTTCTTTGAAGGATAAAATTATAATTCTTTCTAATTTAGATTTGTAACTCTAATATCTAGTGTTTCCACTTGGTTATATAGTTTTCTATTGAATAATTTTTGTTTAATCAAGTTTGAAAGTCAAACCAATTACAATTCAAACATAACATGACTGTATAATGCACGACTTTTACTGTATGTATCGAAATTTTTTGATTTTTTTTTTTGTTGGATCAAGGACTCCAATATCTAGTGCACTTATATTTTTCCACATGTGTAGAACAAAGAGCTTCATTTTTAGTGAAAAACCTATATTTAATAAAAATTAAGAAACCAAAAGATAATAAAATAAAAACATATTAAAATTATATTCAT
>VDFB02384904.1:26235-44928 GCA_007258455.2 Sequoia sempervirens | reverse complement strand
CCTTGTATACCCCCTACCCTTTATCTCTCTCCCACTCCCCTCCCCTCTCTCTCAAGTCTCTCCCCTCTACCCTTAACCCTTAAACTCTACCCTTTATCTCTTACCCATTCCCCCCCTCTATCCTCTACCCCCTACGCTTAAGTATATTATATATTATAATTTATAAAAATATAATTTACATTTATATTAATATTAAATATTATAAAATACAATGGGCAAAAGAAAGAAATATATATTTAATAAATGGGGTTCGACCGAACAACTTTATCATGTTCGATCGAACCCCCTTTAAACCTATTTTTTTATTATATGTAAAATGTGTTCGATCAAATAGGCCTTCAGTCGAACTCCCATTCGACCGAACAATTGTTCGACCGAATCCCCTTATTTTCACCTCCATTCTCTCAGGCACCAAAATTGCTCAGAATTTTGCACTTCGAATCTCGATTTGAGAATGAAAATGAAGGATATTTCAGAAACCCAACTGGTATCAGGTTTCCCTCAAAGTGAGCTATCCAACAAATATAATTTTAATATGTTTTGATTTTATTATCTATTTGTTTTTAAGTTTTATTAAATATAGGTTTTTCACTAAAAATGAAACTCTATTGTTACACATGTGGAAAAATTATCAATTTTTTTTGAAAAATATTGGATATTGTCCTTGATCCAACAAAAAAAAAATCAAAAAATTTCAATACATACAGTAAAAGTCATGCGTTATACGGTCATGTTATGTTTGAATTGTAATTGGTTTGACTTTCAAACTTGATTAAAGAAAAATATTCAATAAAAAACTATCTAACTAAGTGGAAGCACTAGATATTAGACTTACAAATCTAAATTAGAAAGAATTATAATTTTATCTTTCAAAGAAAAAAATTTATGCGTTATATGGTGCGTCACTTTTTAAAAATGTCATTTTTTGAAAAAATAGTTTTCGTGGGAGATGGAAAAAAGAGTGCAATCTAATTCCAAAAATTTGAAAAAAATATTTTTAGAATCTATAGACAAAATGTGACGAGACTCTTGTTTGCATCATCTTCAAATTCCTCACAGTTTAACCGCTATAGGTGCCCGAATGTGAAGATTTAGTTAAAAAAAAATTCATTGTCTAGTTTGGCCAAAAATTGTAAACCACTATTGTGGGATCACCCCGAGCCCATAGCGGCATGTCCTTTTCTTGGTTGTGGAACCACAGAAAGACACTGTGTGACAATATTCTAACACACGAAAATAATATTAAATCTTAAAAATAATATTATAATATATCCATTTTATTATTATATATATTAAGTTAATTAATATTACTATTTATGATATTATCAATAATAAAATTAATTTATAATATTATATATTGTAGAAATATTATCAATAATAAATAAGATCGAGAGCTTTCTTGTTTGGGAAAAAGTAAGTTAGTCCTTTTTGCTATGTGTTTGCATGGCGCAAGATTTTAAGAATAATAGGTTTCATAGGTTTTGTACATTGTACGATTGGTGAAGAGATGGTTGATGAGAATAATATTATATATAATAGAGTTAATCATTATTATTATTATTTATGATATCTTCAATGAAATAAATAATATACTATTATTATTATGTTATATAATGAAATAGAGAGAATGTATTTATTGATTAATTATAATTATTAAATAAATTGAGTCTCTATATAATAAAAATAGTATATTCTTATATGTTACTATATAAATGTAGATAATATATAATATATATCAGATATAATTTATGATTATATTAATTTAATCGTGCCGCATTTATTGTGTGGTACATTTATTTAATGCTCAAGGCTATGAAATTAGATTATGTCTTTTCTAATGAGTGCTTTGAAAAGTGTATTAGATTGTGTAGGATTTAAGTATTGTACTAGTTTGTAATTTTTTAATAAATACGCTTCAAGAAGGAATATAATGATACCTATGGTAAGGCATGTTATGGAATGTTGTTTGCAAACGAAGGAGAATTATTGTCCTTCGATGTGATTACAAGTTTTGCATTTTCCCAAATAAACACAAAGGGAACCTATCTTTGGGAAACATATTTTTGTAATGGATGTATTCTAGTTTACATTTTTCAGATATATAGGAACTAGGGTAGAAAATTGTAGTATCATTTTAGGTTGCAGGGTTAAGGAGGCCTCTTTTTGGCATAAGCATTTTTGTCTAAACTTTGTTTCATTATACTTTCAAATTGATAGTAATGGAACATGGTTTACGACTAAAAATGCTTTTGGTGAAATGAAGCCTTTTGATGTTTTCTTATTTTTATTTTTCTTATATATTGGAGACATGTGATAGTGGATTGTATGGTTAGTTATAAGTATTCTTATGCAACCAATATATCTCCCTAATTTAGAATACCCATACCTACTTTGCATGTAGTCTTTGTTGTGAATCCTAAAAGGGAATGAGAAGCACATAATAACCTTAGGAAGTGAAAAAAAAAATCCATATTTTATTCCCTTTGCACCAAATTTAATATCTGGTCTTTTAACAACCATTTGTCTTTACAAATCCCCATTATCAAACTAGAGATAAAAGATTCTACATTTTATTTAAATTTTACCAAGTTCTATATTACCTTAGGACTATTGCTTGCAACACTTAATACATTCTGATAAATATTTTAACTTTTCTTAAATGTAAACACTTACAAATGATTATTTTGATGCTTAGTAAGATATTTTCCTTTTACAACGGATTCTCAATTTTCTCTTATACATACCAATACAAAACCATAACAATTGGGTCTATCCACATTTGACCTTTCATTTTATTTAATGTTACCATTTGGATGCTAGAGTTACTGCATATGAACTCTTCTCATGGCAGTTCTCATCCAAACATATTTCCTATCCACATGGTTTAAGACTAAAAATTGTTTTGGTGAAATGAAGCCCTTTAATGGTTTCTTATTTTTAATTTTCTTATATATTGGAGACATGTGATAGTTGAAACAACAAAGGCTACTTGAAAAGTTGGTAAGGGTATTCAAAATTAGGGAGATATATTGGTTGCACAAGAATACTTACAACTAATCATACAATCCACTATCACATGTATCCAATATATAAGAAAATTAAACATAAGAAACCATCAAAAGGCTTCATTTCACCAAAAGAATTTTTAGTATTAAACCATGTGGATAGGAAATATATTTGGATGAGAACTACTATGAGAGTAATTCACATGCAATAACTCTAGCATCTAGATGGTAACATTAAATAAAAGAAAAGGTCAGTTATGTGAAAGTAATACATCTCCCTAATTTTGAATACCCATACCTACTTTGAAAGTAGCCTTTTTTTGTGAATCATACATGGGAAGGAGAAGCACATAATAACCTTAGGAAGTGAAAAAAATGTATTTCCATGGGTTAGTGCAGGATCATGGGGGTCCAAACTAGGCCCCTAAGTGGCAATGAAAATTCAGAAAAATAGAGTTCTAGGCAACTTAACAAAAAAAATTGAATAGGTTATTAACGTAATTTTAAAAATATGTACGAACAAAACTTGTAGAAAATTGAATGTAGTTTCTAGGCTACTAGTCGTTTTTTGGAAAAAAAAAAAAGTAAATTTGTTCTAATGTGAAAATTTGAAATTTCAATGCAGTGGTACTAAATTTTAAGGAAAAATATAAGAAGCAAGTGTATCTCTGACCACCCTAAGTACAAGAAAAAAAATATTTTTTTCTAGAACTTTCAATATATGTAGAGGACACATACCTCGATGTGTCGAATTTTTTTTTGTAATTTTTTGTGCTTGTAAATAGTTAGTTATAATTTTTTTTATTAGAACATTTCAAAATTATTAAAATGTGTTTGTTTGACCATCATAACTTGGTCAAAAATTTATAAAATTCATTTTTTTTAAATATTCTATAGTATGTGAAGCATAGAATGTGATGCATCTTGTAGGTTCAAAAAATGTGAAGTAGTTTGAAAGTTATAAAAGTTCTTCAATCAACCTATCAATTAGGACTTTACTCGTAATGTATGTAGAAAATCAATAATAATTATTTATTAAATTTACAATAAGACATATCAAACCCTTTTCGTTTCATGAAATTCGGATTAAAAAAACGTCGTCAGCCACAAGGGCGAACTTCAAAAAACTAAGCAAATTTTGTAAACACATTTTTTGGGTTGACTTTCTAGGTTAGGCAATCCCGAACCAAATCCTGAGCCTACTGATTTTGTAAGAAAAAAATGAATATATGCTACCTATATTATTTATAATACATAATATACTGGATGTCCTATACATCGAATTACCTATTTTGACATAGTCATTTTATCACTTCAACTGTCTTCATTGGATCAAACCTTCTTGCAAAATTGTACTTGACAATCATCTTTAAACATGATCAAGCTATACAAACTTGTCTACATTGTGATCTTCATACCAAAATACAATGTTGACATCAATGAAAACACTGAATTGCATATTGCAAACCTTGTACTCATACACCATGCTCATGCTGCCAACAAAACATATCAATGACAATCTTCTTATTCTTCCAACATTTTGGCACCTCGTTATCCTTGCATTCATGTAGTTTTTTATTATTTTTGGTTTGCTTTCTTTATTCTCTTCCATGCACTATTTTGCAACCATATTCCCCTCTAAACATGCAATAAACTTTTATCTAATACTATAGCAAAGATTCTCTCATGTGGAGGAACTTTGAGGGTAATATTTTGGGCCATTTGGTGGTGTAATTTTCTGTTCTAACTCCCTAAGAACTACTTGAAGCAAATCCAATGCCTGGGTAGCATTTTTAACATTATTTTGCTTTTTTTTTACTACCTGTGGTGTCAAAAAATGCCCAGATGAAATAATCACAAACTACATTTACTTGTATCTGTTTTGCATCTACTAAATGTGCCAAATATGGAAATAGAAAGAAGAGAGGACGTAAAATTTGTTACAGGTTTAGACCAGTAAAAATGGAAATAGAAAGAAGAGCACGCAAAATTTTCAACAAAATACTGCTATTAATTTGGTTGCATTGCTTTCTTAAATTTGGATTTGTGATGGATTTGGGTTTGACCATTTATTAAATCATTTGAATTTATGGTCAAAGCTACAAGCCAAATGTGAGGGAAAAAGGTCACTGCACAACTATTTAACTAAATGCCAAATTAATTACAAAGAAACAAGGGTAAAAATGAAAGCTCTATGGGTTAGAATGCCTAGTAAAATGCATGTTTGCCATTGCTAATGAGATGGGTTTTTATGCAGAGTTGAAAAATTTTCACATGCTAGTGAAAACGAGGTAGTTGGAAAGTTTTTATTGTAGGTAAAATATATGCACAGGATTGAAAAACCAAATGGGACAACAAACTTCAGTTATTAGATAAGTGAAGGAAAATGAGATAAAAAGTGAAGAGTATATATGTTAAGGCATATTCTAGATCCCATTTTTCAGTTGTTCAAGGGTTTCAAGTCTATCAGGTGTCACTGAGAGATTATATATGGGATTCTAACTTCTCTTTAAAGTGATTTTTCTCTCATCTGTAGGGTTTCTTGATTTTGAAAATTTGTAAGGGGTAGGTTGTTAGTTATATGGTCTATGTAGGGAAGTAGAGGTTCGTGTTGGAAAATTTTCCCATAATTACATTGTATATTTTTTTATTGTAGTGTATATGAATGCATGATTAGCCGATAGGCTATATATAGCGTGAGCTTTCGGCGGAAACAAGTCTCACGCCTGAAAACTCCCTCCCGAGAAACAAGTTACCACTCAAAAGAGTTTGCCGAAATCCCGATATTTTAATCGCTGTACGGAAATTGCTTTTGTCGTCTCTTTTGATTTTTCACCACCCGAGACTATCACTGCCTCAACTTTTATACAAATAAACTCATTATTTGCCAACTATCGCTGCATGTAATGTCTTCCCACCTACAATGTGTAGGAATACATCGCATAATGTAAATGAGAAAGGAAACATGTTGGGCGTTCCCTCAATGGAGTTTGCGGAACCCATATTGCCTATCGACGGTTACAATCTCACGAGAAAGGATGGACTGCCAGTGGATAGATCTTACTCGTCTGTTGCTTTCTCTACTCTTGGCGATGCATTTATGTCAATAGGATTGCTTCGATGGGAGTTAGTGTCGATGCATTTACTGACGATTGGAGGCGGCGTCACAAATATCCTTGTTGATGCTTATTTTCCCTGGTTTCGTTTGCCTTGGTTTCATTTACCCTCGTTTCACAGCCTCTACATGGCCGGGCCAAATTTTCTTCAGCTTATTTGTTCTATTATCGTTGCGCAGGTTGGAATCCGTTGGTTTACCTGAGTAAGTTTATGCTCAATCCCCTTTGCATCTGCAACTTCAAACAAAATTCATCATTTTTTATTGTTTTCAGAAATGTCTGTGCACTGCTACATAGCTTCCATTTTGCATAGGCGATGAGGATGCTGGGAAATGTCGAGTTTTTTGTTTCGATGAGGATGCACGTTAAATTCGGCTCCATAGGCATCCCCTCTAGTTCTATACGCACCCGAGTATCCATCTCCTTTCGCTGCAAGTACTCCTTCTGTTGCCTCACCCTTCTAAATATCTATCCATTGTATATACATTGAATATTCATCCTTTTTGGTTGTATACACACAGAATATACATCCAAAGATGCCTCCATCAATGCCTTGGTTCTAGGCCAGCGTGAACCCCCTACACGCCCCGCCTTCCTTCGCCCTGAAGGCCATCATTGCAATCAATGATGGGGAACGATTTTTCACACATCCACTGCCTCTTTATGCAATGCCGACAAGGGTTCGATCCTCGTCAGCCTCCTGCACACCCCCTCATTTCCTCTGAAAGTTGTATATCTCAATCCAAAGCTTCTAAACCCTTTTCAACACATCTATTTTGTGCAAATATGTTGTCATTCACTCCATGGATTGACTTCTCCTTGAGGCATTCTGTCAAACATTAGAAGGACCTCTCCCTTTACTAACATACTCAAAAGTTACCCCAAAAAAATAAAAAACCGTATGGGATCTCTCCCTATATGGGTGTATGCCTATGAATTGTCGTTTTCAAGCATTACAGTTTTGAGCTTCTGTTGAGAATAATGAAGGCTCAATTTTTTTTTTATAGAATATTTTAATGTAAAAAGTGGTAGGGTATTGGGTTCTATTGAACTTCAATTAGAACCCTCAAAAAAAATATTTATAGAATCCTTTAATGTAAAAAATGGCAGGGTATTGGGTTTTGTTGAGTTTGAATTAGAGATTTTAGCTTCTATTGCTTTTCTGCACAAAAAATAAATTGGATTACAGGCACTGTAGTTTATGAAATGAGTTGGGGTTTTGACATTGAATTTTAATTCTTTTAACACTATTCTTGGAAATTTGTATTTGTTATGATATAAATTTCATTACTGCTACCAGGAGAGGTCGTTCTCAGTTTAGACATTGGAGAGTAGCATGCCTGTAATCCAATTGATCATTAACTTTGTTCTTATGTATTTGGTTTTTACAAGTAGTAGCAACGCAATAGATTTGGATGGTAAGTTTTTGCTGAGCCAATCTAACTTTGATTTTTCTCTTCTGATGAACATATTGAATCACTGGAACACATAGTAACTTGCACACAACCTACAGGTGAAGTTTTACTTGCTTTCAAGTCACAAGTCATTGATTCTGATGGTGTTCTTGTCAAATGGAAGAAAGAGGTTATGGATCCTTGTGGATGGACTGGTGTTACTTGTGATTCTCGACCAGGCGGGTTATTTACTTGTGATTTTGTGTGATGAATAACTTTACTTTTGCTGGATTTATCATTGTTCAATTTGATGTATGTATTGGGCTTGATGAGAGAATTTATTCTTTTATAGAATTTCCCTATTGCCTTTATTTTTGCTGTTTCAATTTTAGGAACCTTCCTTATCTCAAACTTAAGGGGTCTATATTGTATGATATTGGCAATGAGTCACTTACAAAAGATGTATGCTCTCTGCAAGACCATGTGTGGTTAATATTATTGAACTGACTTCAAATATTCTTTTCAAAAATTGTATGCTCTCTGCAAGACCATGTGTGGTTAATAAGCAAAGCAAGGAAAATGGGTGGAAAGCATGGGAATTTTGAGTCGTCGAGTGTTGCAAAAATAAGCAAAAGAGACAAAGATCTACTACGGAAGGCCAAATATTTTTCGTTGTTCACCAAATAGAGATTACAGATTTGGAGGAGTTCAAGAGTTGGAAGGAGCAGAAAAATGACATGGTGAAATGCGAGATAAAGAAACATGCAAAGGGGAAAATAATGGCAGTTGCTCCTCCAGAAAGAGGGTGGAAGAATGTGTTCATAAGAGAACTCGGGTATCTGACGACCATTGTTGTGGATTTCTCCTTGTTGGGTTCTGCACATCCATACCCCTTGCAGAAGAAGAACAAATATCAAATAATTTATACCGCATTTAAGAAGAAATCATGGTATGTTTACACTATTTTTTAGTATTTACTATTTCAACCTCTAAATTTCAATATTTAGTATTTCTTTCTGAATTCTAAATTACCTTGAATGCAAAATCTTTAGATAGATAGGGTAATCTATTTTACTGCTTTGCATCTAAATTTCACTATTTACTCTTTTACTCCTGTATTTTAAATTTACAATAAAGTATTTAGAAAACCAAAATGTTAATTACAAAAGTTTCAAGGCAACTTTTATGTAGATACTAAATGCCTTCCTACAAAAATTTGTGCTCCGTCTCCGGGCTACTATTTCAACTTCTGGGCGATAAGCTTACACTCAACATGATTACCATCTGGAAGCACCCCTCATTCCAAAAACATTCCAGCAAATATGGCGATTTGTTTGCTAGCCTTGCTAACCTTCTAATGCCTTGTTTTTCTCTTTGTTCATCATATCATTTTTCAAAGCTGTTGTGCAGTGATCCTCATAAATAGAATGTTGTGTTTCACCACCTCCATTTTCAGCTTCATTAGTCATCCGGGGATCAGATGTTGTATCCTCTGTACCTCCCAAAGACTTCTTTATCTTCAACAATGACAATTGGTTCTTTTGTTTCTTCTTTTTCTTAATGCCTCCTGCTTTCACATCCAAAGCTTTGCCTTTCAGTTTAAGCTATCCCCTATCACATTTCCATATGAAGACATCCTCTGCCAGTGAGAAAGAAAGCTATATGGCCCAAGTCAAGAGATAAGTTGCTTTAACCAAGCCAGTAATTACAAATGTTAAATATGAGCAAATCTATAAGAATCCAAAATCGACATCCTCAAAAAATTAATTTATCCCTGCTTTTGATTCTCAGACCATCTACATCAACTCAAAAAAGACATTAATGGAAATGGTCATAAAGAACTTCAAGAATTAAAGTTTAGTAAAAATGAAAAAAGTATGGAACCAATAAGTGATAAGCTCCATTCTAGACATTAAGCACAATTCAAATAAAATTAAGATTTTGCACAAACTGTGTCCTACTGTCAACGATTGCGAAAAGGAAAAATGTGTAGCAAAGCTGAACCAAAAATAAAATCTCCTGCAGTTCCTGCTTCAATCTATTGACAAAGTAGATCTAAAAATGTTGGAGCAAGAGACAAGATTTTTTCACCTTTTAAACCAAAATATTAGTTGCGAGTTAAAATTTGTTTTTAGACGTAAGTCCAGAAATGTTTCAACTGCCTAAATTTTTTTACTAGCATGAGACAACTTTCCTCTACAGCTGCTAATTCAATCTATTCACGATGAAGATAGGTGGGAGACATGTAGGTCTAAACGTTGAAGACATGCAATGCATATTAATATTATATTTGCTTTTGTAATATGTGTCAAAATGAAACAAAACAAAAGTTAATGCAATAAAATTTGTCAAATAGCTCAAAATTGTTCAGTATTTGGGCAACAGGGAACTTTTTTACTCTGCTTGGAAAAAACTCAAATGCCTTTTTAAGTCCTTGAAATGTAATAAGTGACATGGTGTATATTTTTTCTCTGAAATGCTGGAGGACCCTGTGCCACACGAGTCCAATAGAGGGGTAGTAGGCATACAACAAAGAAGGATTAAAGAAGGTTTTTGTTTATGAAATATGAATGTTTCTCAATAAATTTTATACCATCCACTACTTGGGTTTGCTTGTCACATTTCTTCTGTTTCATGTGCTAGCACCAAGACCGGCTTATTCAACTAAAGCCCGAGTCTAAACCATTCTTGTAGCATATTTACACTCTTGGTATTATTATTTTTTACATTATTTTACTTATGTCAATGACCTTTTCTAATTTTTTTTTATGTGGTGCATTTATTTTTCAGTTGCCTCAACTCATCATACTATTTGGTATCATTCAAAGCTTTCCAATTTTACATATTTATCTATTTTTCCTCCTATATTCCTATTGGTTCACCATCCTTTTTATTGGCAATAAGAGAACTTTTAGTATTCATTATTTTAATCTCTAGAATAACCTACTTCAAAAAGTTAAGGTGGACTAAAATTTCTTTCTCCATGCCACCAATTAAAGAGAGATAAGAGTATATTTTGTTAGAAGCCCGTGTTTCCATTAAATATCATAAGGGATTTTGGGACCTTTGGAGGTGGATTGAGGATTGTTGCTTAAAGTTTTCATTGTAGAAGGAGAAGGAAACACCTCTTCGATTGCATTAGTGGTATTCTTTATTTATTTTATGGTAGATATATATATTTTCTATAAAAAGAATGTATATTCAAGTGTGTTTGATTTATGAAAAAATATTTATTGTTTTTTATTTGGATATGCAAGAATGAGATTGAATATGTATTTTTTGTAGCACAAACAAAGAGTGGCTCTCAAAAATAAAAGATTAGATATTATAATTAATTGTAAGTGGAATATTTTTTTTTTTATAATCAAGGGGTAAACACTTTTGACCAGAGCTATTAACCGAAATACAACCATTCAACAATACCACCCCAACGGGGTTTGAACCTTGGTGGCAAGAACAACAATGCCACCAATAAACCATCACACCATGCCAATACCGCAGTAAGTGGAATATATAAATATCACATTACTTTTTATTTAAAATTTGCAGGATATGATAATATGAGTTGTGAAGATATGCATTTCTTTTAATTAATTAATTTAAATGGTATTATATTTGAATTAGAGTATAATGTATATTGTAGGGTTAATGGTATTCATTTTAAAAGTAAAATAATTTACAATAGTTTTTTTACTTTATGAACAAAATAGTTATCTTTCAGAAGTTACATATAGGTTATAAATCATTACACAAATAATATATTGTTTACCATTTTAAAAAATTTATTTCATTCAGGAATGGGCAATCCTCATCAACCCAAAGATATTATTGAGATCTCAAGTAGTGACAGTTCCCCCGTCCTATTAACCAACTCATATCCATCAATCAATTGGAATAGCATTCTTGCACATCCCATACAAGATTTTATTACAGGTAGTTGGCTTGACTTGCTACAACAAGCAAAGATTATTGTTCCAAATGTGCAGAGTGTCAATCGATGGAAATAAATTACATGAGTTCCATTCAACTTGCAAGAAGTTGGATTTCACCCTTCTCTCCATAAATTTTATTTTATTTTTTCTTACCATCTTATAATACAAATTACTATTTGTATACTTACAACTTCATCACATGCAGATGGATGTTCTAAATTTGCATACTTTTGCAGCAACTGCTTTGATCATGCTACCGATATATTATTTTCTAACAACTACTTTCACTTTTAATGCAACTTTTACCATTTAGATAATGTCATCTTTGCATTTGTGATGTGGGTTCGCTAACTTTTTCTTTGATTGTGTAGGAAAATAAAAAAAATAGGAAAAACAATATGTGTTGGATCATTCCATACTAGCACATGGAATCATCAAATACAAAATCAACACAAGTTGAAATAGCTACAAATCTTCCGTTCAATTTTCCATCTACAAATATATAATAAAAACCACCTACATGTACCAAAACAGGTACACGCATCTTACCTCATCCACAGTAAATCCAACACTCCATCCATTGACCATCTATCAAATCCATGTTCACTCAACGCCACACACATTCCAAATCATCTTGATCTTGGACGACGTTCAATGTAAACTTAACACTTGCTTATGGTAAATTTCTTGATATGGATCGTTATCATTCACTACACCACCATTATACAAGTATTCTCCAAATAACGACACACACTCCAAATGACACTCCCTCCCATCCTTTCCATACCCCACATATCCATTCACCAATTCATTTATTCCATGCATCCACCCACTACATTTCATGTATACTCCTACAAACTAGGGGCAACTACTGTATCCATATATTACAAACAATGTGTAATGATTCATGTTCTCTATATATTATTGAGATTCAAACTTTGTATAATCACATTGTATATATGTTCTCTAATGTCTATCTTCTACTATGAGATTAAAAAATTGTTTGTTTTGTTAATGATGTCCATACAAGTACTAAATTCATGTTACTCCCCTTCTTACTTCTCTATATTTTTCTATCGGCGTAACCCTTGCACCCCCTTTGGTGCAAGTGCTAGATTTACATGCTCTCAATGTGTATTGTCTCACGTCTATAATGGGATATTTATTTTAGTAATACAATCAATGATTGTAAAGCTTTCCATGCACATTTGTTGCATCTAGGTTATTTTCATGGTTAGTTTTTGTTCAATGAGCAATGAAAATTCTTTTACTGAGAATAATGAGAATTTTTTTTTTTTATAGATTGGATTGTTAAGTAGAGTTGCATTGTTATTCATTAGTTGATCTCATTAATATAAGGTATTAATGATTGAATGATCATCAAAGCATGTTTAGAATGTGGTGAAGGATTTGTGCAAGTTATTGACTATATAACCCTAGATGGGCACTAGCCTATTTTGAATGATTTTTCTTAATGGGTGACCCCACAATAGTGGTTTACAATTTTTGGCGGAAATTGAAATTATTATTTTTAACTAAATGTTCATTAGGGCACCTATAGCGGTTAAGCTTGAGGAATTTGAAGATAATGCAAACTAGAGTCTCGTCACATTGACTATAATTTCTAAAATATTTTTTTCAATTTTTGGAATCAGTTACACTTTTTCCATCTCCCACAAATTTTTTTTTTTTAAAACAACATTTTTAAAAGTGACATACACCATATAACATAACTTTTCATGAAGGATAAAATTCTAATTCTTTTGAATTTAGATTTGTAACTATGATATCTAGTGCTTCCACTTGGTTAGATAGTTTTTTATTGAATTTTTTTAATCAAGTTTGAAGTCAAACCAATAACAATTGAGACATAAGTGACCATTATAATGCCTAATTTTATTTCATATATATCAAAATTCAATTTTTTGTTGGATCGAGGGACTTTAATATCTATTGCACTCATATTTTTCAAAAAATTGATAATCTATTTTTCCACATATGTAGAACAAAGACCTTCATTTTTGATGAAAAACCTATGTTTAATAAAACTAAAAAAAAATACATAATAAAACCAAAACATATTAAAATTATATTTGTTGGATAGCTTGTTCCGAGGACTACTTGATTCCAGTTGGGTTTGTGAAGACTCCTCCATTTTCATCCTCAACCGGAGCTCTAAAGCGTAAAAATTTAGATTTTTTTTGTGTCTAAAGAGGGGGATGAGGGTAAGGGGGGTTCGACCCCTGGTTCGAGTGAACCACCCTTCCATAAGGGGTTTGTTTGGTTTTTGGGCGGGAAAGCATTAAAAGCTTATGGGTTCGCTCGAACTAGTAGGTTCATACAAACCCCTAAAATCAAGTTTTTTGCCATGGGGTTATTTTTTGTGAGTTTTCCTTCCTCACTTGAATTGTAAACCACTATTGTGGCTTCACCCTAATCTTAGAAACAACACTCAAATTTACATAGCCAAATCCAAAACCAAGTTGTCCTTAATTTATTTATAAATTATTGTTGCACTTCATACAAAATCTACAATGGTGATAAGGGAAGTACCAATTATGGGTGTAGACATATAAACCCTTGTTATTTTGTATGAAGTTTATCTGCTAGGTACCGTTATACATCATTGTTTGAATATTTACATATAGTGTCATTAAGGGTGACCCCCTAGGTCCTATAGAGCTTGAGGTGAATAAGGATTTTTCAAAACCATGTTTTTTGGCCACTGACCTAAATTTTATTGATAATAAGTAGCTTACCTTTAGAGAAAACTAGACGACCAGATGGAAAAATAACCGACACCATTAATGCCACAGTCTAATTTATCCCATGATTATAAAGCTACAAATTAGACAAAGGGTATTATAATGAGATTTTGTTATAGAATGTCTCCATGACACTTCGTATGTATTAAGGAGGGTTTCTTAATTGCATCTTTAAGGATTTTCCCTTGCTACGTTTGTTAGCATGAATGTAAAGGTGACTTAGCTGAATGTGTTAACGTTATGAAAATGTTACAAGGCTTGTAATGATCGTTCTCATTTTATGTATGAATATATGCAATTGTGTTTGGATTACTAAGTATACTCTATAGCAAGGTTTCATATTCATTGGTGTATGTAAATACATAGTTGCATGTTCTTCCTTTCTTGTTTGTTCTCTTCTTAACTATGTGAATTTTTTTCCCAATAGATAAGCATTACTTTGGGACCATACTCCAATCTCACACCATCCATCAAAAACCAAACCAACATTATAGGAGTAGGAGTAGTAGTTTTGTGTATTCATGACCTCATATTATAACTAGGAATTTATCTTCAAGAGAGTTATTCAAATGAAACTATCTCAAGTGGTTCATTATTGCATATGGTTATCAACTATATAGGGGTTATATACAACCAATTTTTCTTAGTTTAGTGATAACCTTTGCGGCTAATACATCAAATTGGGTTTGATTGTCCTTGTTTCATTATTAATCATTTTTATGTGAGTTCAATACCTTTTAGAGTATACCCCTAGGAAACCCTCTTGAGTCTAAGTTGAGCTCCAATTATAGGGGATCTAACCCACTCTTGTAGACTTGGCCATTAACCCTCCACATTTTATTGATGAGCTAATTTCATTTACGTGATGACAACCCTAGCCTTGTGAGTGAGACTTTATTCTAGGAAGTGAAGTAATGTTTTTGAGACCTAACAGGAAATCCATGTCCTCACCACCATTTCTTTGAAAATTAGCCCCTTGAGCACAATATTCTTTGTTACAATAAATGTTGTGAATTCTTCCAATTCCACTCTTAGATCTAGAAATGAACTGCTTGTACACAATATTTGATTCCTCCGTATGATCGATAAGTTTCTATAGGATGCAATTGATTGAAGTTTTGAGTGATTTGCTAGTTTTTATTGTAAGATTTTGAGAATTAGATGATAAGCCATACATAATATCAATTTGGGAGAAAATTCCTCCTTACTTGAAGATGGATCATACTATAGGAATTCCTTATAAGAAGATGCAATTCTCTTCTTAAATATTTTGCAATATTTTAGTATTTTTTGCATTTTTGTTGCTCATGTTAAAAACATATCAGTAACAGTAGGGTTCTGCCTACTTACAAAGCGGTCTCATATTTTGTTTAATTAAGTTTGTTGTTTAATTTTTAGTAATATATAGAGATTTAATTTTAAGATAATTTAATAATTTTTTAGGAGGTTATCTTATAGAGTCTATTTAGTGCAATGGGAGGTCTCGTGAGATGAAAAAAATATGTTGTAGAATAAATCAAAATTTTATTTAAGAAAACATTTTTTTTAATGAATCTTTTGATTCTGAAGCAAAAAGAGTTTTTACTATAATACTTATTGTTATATTTTATTTAAAAAAAGATAAGAATTTACATGAACTTATTTTAATTAAAAAAGACACCCAATCTCATCAATTCATGTTTTTATGATGCATCCCATTTAAAAAAAAAATGTCTAAACAGTTTTATGCCAAAGGCGTGTCCTTATTTCAGTTCCAAGAACTCATTTTGCCTATAAATGGTGGAAAAGCAATGAGAGCCCTTGCAAGGTGGTTGAACAGTTGGGAACTGTTGATCCTTTTTTATTTCCATTCACCTTTTTTTTTTTCCTTTTTACGGTTATTTCATTAGCATTTTGTGAGGCGGTTATTTTAACAGGGCGTGAGATATTTAAAATCACGAGAACATGTCAAATATTCTGCATAATTAATGAGCTTCCAAGATAATAAATGCACAACCAACAGAAGAAAAGTCACATCATTCCAACTGTGAAGTTATTTGTTGTTAAGTTTTTAATCATTTAATTTTGGGTTAGAAAAGCAAATTGCTACGTCAAGAACACAACTTAGCATCAAATCTCCATAAATCTAGTTTCATTACTATGTAAAATATTTATTCAAATGTTTCCCGCCCTCAATGCTTTGAATGCCAAAAGCTCGAATCGCTTTGCAAATGTTTACATTTTCAAAAATTTCAATATTTTTTTACATTATATTCCCTAGCTATTTTTCATGAAGAAGAAAATTTTATATTTTAACAAGCAAAATTATATATGCTGGTTCATTATTTCTTCATTATGCTCGATAACCTCAAAGATGTAGCTTGCAACTAGTTTGTAACATTTAAACTTCCTCTGTGTAATATTTGATAAATTATTCTTTTTCTTTAATTAAAGAATAATACAATTCCATTTTACTGAGATTTTTTTTAATTAAATTAGGGTTCATTCAAACACAAACTAGAGAAAAATAAAAGGTTGATTTATAGACTAATAGATTTAAAAATGAAAAAAGTATTGTTTTCTTGATGATTTAATTTATAATTTAAAGTATTGTTTTTCTTGATGATTTAATTTATAATTTACAATGAAGAAAATTAATTTATTAAAGTTATTTAAAGGTTAGAATTTGGTTAAGTATTTTTTTGAGAATTGAATTTTTTAAATGGTATAACATAATTCTTATTAATTCAATTCAATCAATTAAATTTTAATTAGGATTCAATAATGTGGTTTATATAGATGGATGTTCTTTTTACCTTTTAATTAGGGAATATAAATATATTTCTTTAAAAAAATTGAGAGAAATTAAATTTGGTCATGTTATCTATTTTATCTTATTGAAATAATTAAATCTACAATAATTTTATAAATTTGGAGTTTTAATTAAAACTATAATTATTTGTATTAACAAGTTAATTACAAACTTCTATATTTAAAATATTATTTTATTTAAACCAAAATTTTAAATAAATAAATAATGTTAAATTTTATTAAAAAAATCACCTTTAAATTTATAATAAATATTATTTTTTATTATTAAAATTAATAAATTATAAGATTATAAAACACTAAATATACGTGTATTTTTGGGAGGAAAAAATTCATGCATAAATAAAAATAATTAATACTTTAGCTAAATTAAAACAATTGATTTACTTAATCAAGGGAAAATTAATGTTATTTAAAAAAATATAATTTATTTTACATATACAAAAAATATGTGGATTATGTATTTTTATTTTTATATGTTAGATTATAATATTATGAGGGAGCACATATCTAAAGTAGAAATTATCATTTGGTTAAATTGTTACAAATAAATGATGCAATCCATTAAAATTGGGTCAAATAAAGTTCTATCATACCAAAAAAGTAAACTTTGATGATGCAAAGGAAGGACATTCTTCATGACAACAAACCCAAATGGCAAGGTATTCTTGCATATCCTCCATTGCCACTCTTATGTGCACCTTTCTAAGATGACTTCAATGAACTAAGACAAACCAACATGGAATATTTCAAATACCTTGATACAGACTTGGAGGCCTCTTTCCAACATTCTAAAGGTGATTCCAATAAGTATGCAATGCCTAGACTCATACCCAGACCTTATCTTGCTTGGACATCAACACCTTCCCTATGATTGTATAACCAGTTCTCTTGGGACAGTCACAACAAAACTTGTATAAACCTTCAAGAAAGTTTCAAAACCCTTTGTATAGGTCTGCAAAACATCTCACTACATTCCCATAGTGTTGCAATGTCAAACCAATAAGATGCAGACCTTTGATTCATGAGTTATCTCTTCCCTTGCTGCTACATAGTTTAATACATCCAAATATCAGACTTTTTATTATTTCAAAACACGTGCAAACCTTTTCTTGGGCCCCTACAAACTTGAAACAAGGTAAAGTACATACATGCAGACCTTCCACCCATTGTGATTTTTCACAAGTGGAAGGACGAGCTACATGATTATTTTGCTCACTGGTTACCCTAGGGAGGGTTTCGACCAGTTTTTAGAGAAAATGTAATAACTCACTCAATGCTTAATGAAAATCGATGCAACCAAAATAAAATTAAAGTAAATTCATATGCCAACACAATCCAATCAATTTCAGACCAGCATATAGACTGTACAGGCCATACAAATTGAAAGAACAGTCTGCAACGTGAGAAAAACGTAGAAAAAGCTTGCTTCCATTCACCAAAATTACAAAATCAGTTTGTCCAACTCTCAATCTAACTTTGGAGGGTGCATTCATATACTTACAACCAATCCCAATTGATTAGTAACAGTTTCTTGATTTGTTTGTAAATGTTTCTTGATTTTTGAGACTTTGCCAAAGTTGCATGACAACTTTTACACTTTTTAACCAAAGACCCTACTAACACTCCAGAATGGATCAACATGATCCCACATGGTCATAAATGACCTTATT
>VDFB02384904.1:0-23948 GCA_007258455.2 Sequoia sempervirens | reverse complement strand
TTCATTTTAATAAACATACTATATTAATTATGCTAATTTATACTTAACTATGTAGGGTAAAGGATGTCAAAATTTTAAAACCTAATACTTAACTATGGAAGGTAAAGGATGTTGTAATTTTAAAACCTAAATTTGCTCATTAATAAGATCTTTACGGTAATTTCCATTTTATTTTAAAACCTAAATGTGCTCATTATTAGGATCTTGGCCGTAATTTTCATTTAAATAAACATACTATAAAACCCTGGTCGAAACTTTATTTTTTTTATTTTTATAATAAAATTTAAATATTTCACCTAACATATAGATTATATGACAGTGAAGCAATTTTTCTTTTACAATTTTTTGTAAGTATAGTTTATGTTGATATAATGATAAATTTTATTTTACAATAAAAATAAACTATTTAAAGCTGAAGAGTGAGGACAGGAGCTAAACTTCCGCCATCATAATAGATTTATTACAGTTTAATATCAACGGACAGGAATCTTAAATTATATATTATGTCTGCAAACTGGTGATGTCACTGTGTTTGAAACTCCTGAGATACCGCAAACTAAACTTTATTTTCCCCGTGCACCCCATTTTCAGGCTGCAAAACATGGTGAAAAACAGTCGGAAAACAGCAAAAAAACAACCATAAAGTGGTGAAAAATGATGGACGGCTAAGAATCATTTTCCTATCAACCATGTTGTGTAACTCCATCTTATCCGTCGAAGGGGAAAATGAGCTTTGAAAGCTCATATAGGACATGCCTTCGGCGTAAATATCTTAAAAATTATAAAATTGTTACTTAGTTTTTCTACCAACTATCATTATAGTTTATTATATCTTAAATTTGATAGGATGCATATATACATAATAATTATAATTAAAAACTTGATCTAAGATAATATTATCTTGAATATTCCAAATATTATTAATTTAAGTGTAGAGTGAAGCCTTTCAATATTTTAATACCTTCAAAAAAATTTATTATCCATCATTTTTCCCATGTCTTCCATCAAAACATATATAATTAATACACACAATTTTCATTTTATTTGAGATTATAATTTATTGAAAATATTGAAACTACAATTTATTATACTATTTATCAAGTATTTTGAATTTTCAAAGATGGCATTACATTTCAATATGTTTTCTACTTCCAAGAAATTTAGGATCTTTAACTATTTTGACATATCTTCGTTTGTCAAGAATCAACTTTACAACTTATATTATTAGTACTTACTACACGCAGGAACTATTGTTTTCTAAATCACTTAATGGGACGAATAATTTGTGTACCTTTTAGCACATGATTTGCACAAATTATTTTGTGGAAGTGAGATTTGAGGGTTTGGTTATGTTTTGAGGGGTAAAGATGCAAAATTTTTAACAAAACATATTTTAAAAGGAATTTATCAAGGATGCGATTGGTTCTGAAGGTTTGAGTCATTTTTGCAACCTTCACATAGTTCGAGAGAGGCACATGCTTTTTAATAATAAAAAAGAGTTTTTTTAGCTATACTATGCAATATCGAGTGGTTTTTTTAGTAATAATTTATTCGAATATTTAATTTTTTTGTACTGGATTTGGGTTGTTTAGTACATTTTACAGTACTATTTAAGGATGTATAATAATTACAAGATATTAATGTAAAGTGGTTAAAAAGGGAGTTTGTACGTGTTCCTTCGACCAATGGAATGTTATAATTTTTGAGTGTTGGGAGTTATTTCTTTAGTTTGGATTAAAAAAATGAAAGGTTTGTAAGGCCATGGTAACTTTGTGCTTGTCGACGTGGTTGTAGATCTGGAGCTTTCTTGTCTAGGAAGCTGTTTGGATTCAGTGTGTGTAATGCAGATGTGTGTTAACTTTAGAAAGCATTCCAGCTATGGATTGTAGCTTGTTTATGATATTTTAGAATCATCCTTGGGTGGTAAGTTGTCCATCTTCCACAATTCTATGGCCCTTTGTGCTCTTCAGAAATTTTTTGTGTGGTCTTTAGAATTACTTTTTAATGTGAACCTTTTAAGGTCCTTTGCCCTAAGTACTTGCATTGAAAAGCAAATTTTGCACATGTGGAATTATGGTCATCTAAGTTGCATGTATAAAAGTGGTCCCTACCTTTTTTTGCGCTTCTACGATTAGGACATCCGATGAAGAGAAAAAGGCTTGTGAAGTTGCAAAATATGTACAAATGTCACAAGTGGAGACTAATTCTGGGGCATGAGAGAACTTTCAGAGAGTGTTGTGTATAGGCTCCACAGAATGTTAGCATGTGGCAAAAAATTAAAGGATTACAC
Organism: Sequoia sempervirens; assembly: GCA_007258455.2. Taxonomy (NCBI): domain Eukaryota; kingdom Viridiplantae; phylum Streptophyta; class Pinopsida; order Cupressales; family Cupressaceae; genus Sequoia; species Sequoia sempervirens. The sequence continues at coordinate 21,658 of VDFB02384904.1, read as the reverse complement.
AAGTTTGCGAGCCCATAGCAACATGTCCTTTTCTTGGTTGTGGAACCATAGGACACTGTGTGACAATATTCTAACGCATGAGAATACTATTAAATCTTAAAAATAATATTATAATATATCTATTTTATTATTATATATTAAGTTAATTAATATTACTATTTATGATATTATCAATAATAAAATTAATTTATAATATTATATATTATAGATTTATTATCAATAATAAATAAGATCGAGAGCTTTCTTGTTTGGGAAAAAGTAAGTTAGTCCTTTTTGCTACGTGTTTGCATGGCACAAGATTTTAAGAATAATAGGTTTGATTGGTTTTGTACATTGCATGATTGGTGAAGAGATGGTTGATGAGAATAATACTAAATTTTGAGAATAATATTATATATGAGTTAAATCATTATTATTATTTATGGTATTTTTAATAAAATTAATAATATACTATTATTATTATGTTATATAATGAAATAGAGAGAATGTATTTATTGATTAATTATAATTATTAAATAAATTGAGTCTATATAATAAAAATAGGATATTCTTATATGTAACTATATAAATGTAGATAATATAATATATATATATATATATATATATATATATATATATATATATATATATATATATATATATATATATCAGATATAATTTATGATTATATTAATTTAATTGTGTCGCATTTATTGTGTGGTACATTTATTTAATGCTCAAGGGTATGAAATTAGATTATATGTCTTTTCTAATTAGTGCTTTGCAAAGTGTATTAGATTGTGTAGGATTTAAGTATTGTACTAGTTTGTAAATTTTTAATAAATACGCTTCGAGAAGGAATATAATGATACCTATGGTAAGGCATGTTATGGACTATTGTTTGCAAACGAAGGAGAATTATGGTCCTTCGATGCGATTACAAATTTTGCATTTGCCTAGGTAAACACAAAGGGAACCTATCTTTTGGGTACGAATTTTTGTAATGGATGTATTCTAGTTTACATTTTTTAGATATATAGGAACTAGGGTAGAAAATTGTAGTATCATTTTAGGTTGTAGGGTTGAGGAGGCCTCTCTTTGCATAAGCGTTTTTGTCTAAACTTTGTTTCATTATACTTTCAAATTGATAGTAATGGAACATGGTTTAAGACTAAAAATGCTTTTGGTGAAATGAAGCCTTTTGATGTTTTCTTATTCTTATTTTTCTTATATATTAGAGACATGTGATAGTGGATTGTATGGTTAGTTGTAAGTATTCTTATGCAACCAATATATATCCCTAATTTAGAATACCCATACCTACTTTGCAAGTAGTCTTTGTTGTGAATCCTAAAAGGGAAGGAGAAGCATATAATAACCTTAGGAAGTGAAAAAAAATATTTCCATATTTTATTCCCTTTGCACCCAATTTAATACCTGGTCTTTTAACAACCATTTGTCTTTACAAATCCCCATTATCAAACTAGAGATAAAAGATTCTACATTTTATTTAAATTTTATCAAGTTCTATATTACCTTAGGACTATTGCTTGCAACACTTATTACATTCTGATAAATATTTTGACTTTTCTTAAATGTAAACACTTACAAATGATTAATTTGATGCTTAGTAATATATTTTCCTTTTTCAAAGGATTCTCAATTTTCTCTTATAGATACCAATACAAAACCATAACAATTGGGTCTATCTACAACTGACCTTTCATTTTATTTAATGTTACCATCTGGATGCTAGAGTGACTGCATATGAACTCTTCTCATGGTAGTTCTCATCCAAACATATTTCCTATCCACATGGTTTAAGACTAAGAATTCTTTTAGTGAAATGAAGCCTTTTAACACTTCTAAGGGAAATCCCAATTGACTTCAAACTTCCTTAACAATTTGTTTAGAACAGGCCAAGAATATGAGCATTCCAAGAAGACGTGAAAAAAGAATTCTACATTATTCTAACACAAAACACATATGTTGGGAACCATGACACTTCTCTTGTAAAGAGAAATATCAATAGATATATTGCATTAGAATAAAAATAAGAGGAATTAAGATCTATGTGTTTTTAAATGACATTTATTTGATGAAATGTTATAATAGAAGATTAATGACTAAGATACGTTACTAAATTAAAAGGAAAAGTTTCTACAGTTGTATATTCTAATTAATAGTCAAGTTTAAATTGTTGATAATTATAATCAATATACTTGTTTTATTATTAAGAATGAAACCTCGTGTAAATAGTCAATATATTAACTACAACATATCTACAATTTAATATGATTAATATATCAATTATTTAGATAAAATTTGAGAATAATTACCTAAAAATTTGATTTTTTCAATGAAAATCTACCTAATACAATGACATCCAATTATTAGTTTACAACTATTAAAAAAACCGTTGTCAATCTATTAGCTATCAACTCTCTAAGTACACAATTAATGTATTGACAACAAGATTTGAATCTTTTCCAATTAAAATCTACCTAATACAATGATACACAATTATTAGTTCACAACTATTAAAAATATTGTCAATATACTAAATATTAACTATCTACATAGACAATGCATTGACAACAACTTATAGTAAATATTTCAATTGTTTCAATTAAAATCTACTCGATACAGCAATGTCCACTAATTAATTTACAAGTATTAAAAAATTATTATCAATTTACTAACTATTAGTTCTAAAATGTACACAATTAATATATTAATACAACTTACAATAAATATTTCAATTTTTTTCTAAATTATCTAATATAATATTATTAATTTACAACTATTGTCAATATTCTTACTATTAACTCTCTATGTTCAATTAATGTATTGACCCCAACTTATAGACTCTCAAGTCAAATACTATCCAAGAAAAGCTATAACTATTTCAAATTTTCCTAAATAAAATCTATCTAATATAATATTATTAATTTACAACTATTGTCAATATTCTTACTATTAACTCTCTAGGTAGAGTTAATGTATTGACCCCAAATTAAAACTGACCACATCATGTACTCCTCAAACAAACTACAATTATTTCAAATTTTCCTAAATAAAATCTATCTAATATAATATTATTAATTTACAACTATTGTCAATATTCTTGTTATTAAAGTCTTCACCCACAATTAATGTGTTGACCCCAACTCAAATCTGTTGAGAAAAAATTACGACTATTTCAAATTTTCCTAAATAAAATCGATCTAATATAATATTATTAATTTACAACTATTATCACTATTCTTGCTATAGACTGGTCAAGAAAAGCTGCAACTATCAACCCTCTACCTAGACAAATAACGTATTGACCACAACTTACAGAAGTGTATTCAGGGAGTTATTGTTCTTACAGGAGAGGTTTTCATCCCTCTAAGTTGAGCTATTCGTTCTTTATCCCGAGTTCCTAAAGAATCAATGGCAGGCATACCTGTCGTGGTTGGATTGTACCTTCTCCTCCACCCGTGGTTCTCTTCGCAAGCACAAACAACCTTCGTCTTTCCCAGACTGAGTGATTTATCAAGTGGAAATTTGTCATCCCTGTATTTGAATGGGAACGCTGCAACGCAACCCGATTTCATAGGTATCCGCCTCACCAATCAATCAGAATACGTTACTGGCAGTGTTTTATACTCAGAACCTGTGCGTATGAAAGAGCGCGGGTCCAAGAATGCAACTCTATCATTCAGCACTAGTTTCATATTCGCCATGGCCCCTCCAGATCCTTCGCTATGCGCGGAAGGACTGTCGTTTATCATATCAGCAAACAAAACACGCGAGGGGCAGTCCTACAATCCTCTGTTCATGGTCGAATTTGACACATTTCGGAACGCAGAACTCTACGACATCAACGACAATCACGTAGGAATAAATCTCTACTCTCTGCATTCTGTAGAATCGAAATCTGCAGGTTACTGGGATGGTACCCAATTCCTACAATTAGATCTCAACGGGAGACAGAATATTCAAGCTTGGATTGACTATGATCATCTTCAAGAACAGCTCAATGTTACCATAGCACTGGCAGGTTCGCTTCGCCCCGCCACACCCCTGATATCTTGGAAAAATATGAGTCTGTCCAACATTCTCGAAGATGAAATGTATGTTGGTTTCGAGGCAGCTACTGGAAAACTCGTGCAAGAACATTACATCCTCGCCTGGAGCTTCACTACAAATGGAACGGCACCGGCCTTGAATGCATCTATTCTTCCAATCTTGACAACCATAGAATCCCATTCTAATAACTCAAAATCTGGTCTAATACTCGGCTTAACAGCAGCTTTCGCTTGTTTCCTGGTACTCATGGTTGCAATTGTGTGGTTTAAAAGAAAGAGAAGCAGGGACGCCATTGAAGAGTGGGAACTGGATTATTGGCCTCATAGAATAAGCTACAAAGACTTGGCCATTGCAACCAAAAGGTTCGGAGAGAAACAAGTCATAGGAAGTGGAGGTTTCGGCAAGGTTTACAAAGGAATTCTTCCTACTGACGGCCTCGAAGTTGCCGTGAAAGCTATCTTTCGAGAGACCACTGAAGGAGTGAAGGAATTCACAGCAGAGATTTCAAGTCTTGGTCGTCTCCAGCACCGGAATCTCGTGCAAATCAGAGGCTACTGCAGACGGGAGAATAAGTTATTCATAGTGTATGACTTCATGTTAAATGGAAGCCTGGATAAGATGATATTTGGGAATCCTTCTCGAGTGCTTGGATGGTCTCAAAGGTACGCAATCCTAAGAGACGTGGGTGCAGGATTGTTGTATCTTCACGAAGGATGGGAGCAAAGGGTGGTGCACAGAGACATTAAGTCTTCAAACGTTTTGTTGGACTCTGAGCTTCGTGGAAAGCTGGGAGATTTTGGGCTTGCTCGTTTGTATCAGCATGATGAGAACTCCCCAACTACTCGTGTGGCCGGAACGCCTGGCTACATCGCACCAGAACTGATATCCACAGGAAAGGCCACTAGTAGCACGGATGTATTCAGCTTTGGCGTTTTGTTGCTGGAGGTTGCTTGTGGAAGGCGCCCTGTAGACACTTCGCTGGATCCTTCTCAAACAATTTTGTTGGATTGGGTGAGGGAGCTGTATGCCAGTAATAGGCTCATGGATGCCGCCGATGCAAAGCTCTGTGGTGTTTTTGTTGAGGATGAGATGGAGACGGTGCTCAAATTGGGACTCCTCTGTTCTAGTCCTGAACCGGAAGCAAGACCTGTTATGAGACAAGTAGTTCAAATATTTGAGGGTGAAGCTTCCCTTGCGGTCTCTGCTCTTCCTCTTTCATTTGAGGTGAGTGAATCAGGAACTATAGACGAGCCTTTAGATGCTCGCTGCTCCAAGTCCATGGAGGTGCTCTTGAATGGAAGCTTGTTTTAGAAGATTGTGTTTAAGCGTTACTCAGGTGGGTCTTCTGTGTCGTCTTTACTTTTATTTCTAGGTAACTTCTCTTGCTTTAAAAAGTGTCATAAGTCGTTCTAGTTGGTCATAAGGCTGCGTGCAAACTAATCTATGTAGAATGTTGGATTCATTTTACAGGCTTGAATATATTATCTTGTTTTGGATAAGAATAATAAGTTTCATTTTACTTGATAGCTGGAATTGTGCACAAGATCATTGTTTGCTGAAGTATCCCTCTAAAATGCATGATGATCTCTGCTCTTCCTCTTTCATTTGAGGTGAGTGAATCAGGAACCATAGACGAGCCTTTAGATGCTCGCTGCTCCAAGTCCATGGAGGTGCTCTTGAATGGAAGCTTGTTTTAGAAGATTGCGTTTAAGCGTTACTCAGGTGGGTCTTCTGTGTCGCCTATACTTTTATTACTAGGTAACTTCTCTTGCTTTAAAAAGTGTCATAAGTCGTTCTAGTTGGTCATGAGGCTGCGTGCAAACTAATCTATGTAGAATGTTGGATTCATTTTACAGGCTTGAATATATTATCTTGTTTTGGATAAGAATAATAAGTTTCATTTTTATTTGATTGCTGGAATTGTGCACAAGATCATTGTTTGCTGAAGTATCCCTCTAAAATGCATGATGAGCTAAAATGCCTATCTTTATGTCCACAAGTTGTCTTAAGAAACCATTTATATGTAACACCTCTGCCTTTACATGGAACAGAGGTTTTAGAAGGTACATGTCCAGTCTATGGTAATTGTTTTAATGTTTCTAGAAATATATTTTTCAACCTCTTAAATAATGTCTGTTAATAATGAAGAATAGGATTTTTTGCCATCTGAATGGCACTCTTGTTATCACAATGCATAATAATGGAAGAATTGCATTGCCGCTGCAAATTTTCCAGAACTCTTTGTAATTAAAGATGCCGAGGTTGCCGCTATATACTCTGCCTCTACTATAGAAAGGAAAGCAGTCCATTGCTTCTTAAAAGCTTCAAGTTATAATGCTATTGCCAAGGTTAAAATAGTACCCAAATTTTGAATTTTCATCATCTATTGAACCAGCCCAATCTGAACCCGAAAATCTGATAATTTCTCCAAAGAATTGTTGTATAATGAAAACCATGATCCCTTATGTCTTGGATATACTGAAGTATTAATTTTGTTACTCTCATATGATTGCCATGTGGATCTGTCATAAATCTCGAAATAAGACTTACTGCATAAGAAATATCTGATCTAGTAGCCATAAGGTACATCAGATTATCAACCATCCTTCCAAATTGAGTCTCGTTCTCACTGCTGCTCTTATTTTCCCTGCTCAACTTTTCACCTTCTGCCAATGGAGTTGCCACTTCCTTACTCTTTTCTATTTTGAATCATCTAAATACATTTTCAAAAGACTTTGCTTGACAAATAAAGATACTTACGATATTGTTATTAGGATTTAATAACTGTGTGATTTTCGAATCAAATTCATTGATTCATGTGTTGAATCTTGATAGCAATTATGGAAACATCCAGCGCTGATCACGGAAATCCCAGATTCTCCGAATGATCTCATCGCAGATAGAAAGAGTCTTCTTCTTTAGATACTCTGTTTGCTGTTTCTATTTCCTATAGATCATTCCTTTTCACTCTCTGTAACAGTTGTTATTTAAAACCCCCTTTACCCAACGTTCTGGGTATGGGAGAATACACAAAACATTTTAGGCTTCTCATGGTATCAAAGCAACGATCCTCTGCATTGCTATTTGCCCATCTCCCCTCCCCTCTGCGTTGCCCTTGCATTACTCTGTTCTTCCCGTGCCTCGCCCTGCACTCTGTTTGTCCTTCTCACCCTACAATCTTGAATCTCCGTCATGGCCGACTCTACCACCAGTGCCGCCCACACACCCACCTCCCCATGCTCCCCACACTCCTCTACTCTCCAACCGGTTCCCCTTCACCACGCGATCTCTGTCAAACTGGATCGCGAAAACTACCTTCTCTGGCGCACGCAGTTTCTCCCACTTCTCCAAGGCTATGACCTGGAAGGCTACGTTGATGGGACCATTGCTTGTCCCCTCGTACTCTCTCTCCGACAGATCCGATGCCGAATCCTGCCTATCTTGCCTAGCACAAGCAGGACAAGATCCTTCTTGGCTGGTTGCTCTCTACCCTTGCTCACGATACTCTGGCGACTGTTGTTGGCCTTGATACCTCGCGTGCTGTTTGGCTCGCTCTAGAGAAGCGCTTTGCTTCCTGTTCCAAAGCATGACTCATGCAACTTCGTCGCGACCTCCAGACCATCCGTAAGGGAGCTCTCTCCATGGCTAACTACCTCCAGTGTGCCAAACAATTGGCCGACACCCTTACAGCTTTAGGACAAACCGTCTGCGATTCAGATCTACAGCAGATTATCTTGAGCAGTCTCGAGTCTGCCTACGATGCTGTCGTCACTTCTCTGACAGCCACGCTTGACACTATTGATATGGATGATTTTCAAGCCCATCTGCTCGCTTTTGAGATGTGCATCGATGCCCAACAGGCCCTCCTTCAGCAGCACCCAGTGGCCAATGTTGCCACCCGTAATCGTGCTCCCAATCCTTCTTCTCAGCACAATAATCACGAAAGGAACCACAATAATCGAGGTCGTGGGAACAACAATCATGGTCAACGCCCTCCTCCCATGCCTATTCAGGCAACAGGACCGTGCCAACTTTGCGGGCGTAAGAACCACACAGCCAACACTTGTTGGTTCAGATTTGATAAATCCTATCAGGAGATGCCCCAATTGGCTCCCCCCCCCCCTCTACATACGTGGTAGCACCCTATTCCTATCATCACTATGGCGTCCCTCATCAATAGTCTTCTTCCTATGTGCCGTCTCAGATTTCGGTCGATCCTAACTGGTATCCTGATAGTGGAGCTACTAATCATGTCACCACGGACTTGAGTAACCTACAGATTCACCATGAGTATGATGGCCCTGACAAGCTTCGCGTTGGTAATGGCTCTAAACTCTCTATTTCTCACATTGGTAGATCACAAATTTATCATTCCTCGCATTTATTTCATCTCAATGATATTTTGCATGTCCCTAATGTCACGGCTAACCTTCTCTCTGTTTCAAAATTTGCCTCTGACAATGACGTCTTTTTTGAATTTCATCACACTTTTTCCTTGTAAAGGATCGGTGCACGAGGCTGGTAGTTCTTCACGAGCAGCATAAGGATGGTCTTTATCGCCTATCTTCGAGTGTTTCTCCACCCTCTCAGACCCCTTCTACAGCCTTTGTTGGTGAACGGACTTCTCTTGAGAGATGGCATCAGCGTTTCGGTCACCCTATGCCACGGACTGTAAGGCACATTGTCGAAGTCGAGTCGCTTCCTGGTAGTCAGAATAAATTGGGTCTTTGTAGTCCATGTCAAGTCAGTAAGAGTCACCAATTGTCGTTTAATTTTAGTTCTACTATTTGCACACATCCTTTGGAATTAATTGTTTCCGATATTTGGGCTCCTTCTCCCTATGTCTCTTATGATGGATTTCGTTTTTATTTAATTTTTGTGGATATTTACAGTAGATATACATGGCTCTTTCCTTTATCTCATAAATTAGATGCACTACCTACATTCATTAATTTCAAGACTAAAATTGAGAATCTACTTGGCCATAAAATCAAAACCTTTCAATCCAACAATGGGGGGGAATTTCTTAAATTTAAACCCTTTTTGGCCTCCCAGGGAATCACACAACGTTTTTCCTGTCCATACACCCCACAACAAAATGGTTTAGCCGAGCGTCGACACAAGCACATTGTGGACACTGGTCTTACCCTCCTTCATACGGCTTCAGTTCCCTTCACCTATTGGACCGATGCATTCCTCACGGCCTGTTACTTGGTGAACCAGTCGCCCACCCCCATCCTCAACAATCGGTCCCCCCTTCAGTGTCTGTTTAACACGGGTCCTAACTATCAAGCGATGTGTGTCTTTGGGTGCCTCTGTTTTCCCTACCTTCGTCCCTACAGCTCTAATAAGCTGGTCCACGTTCTCTCCCTTGTGACTTCTTGGGTTACAGCTTGGTTCACAAAGGCTATAAATGCCTCCATCTTCCCACCAACAGGATGTATATCTCTCGGCATGTTGTGTTTGATGAAGGGACCTATCCATTTGCTTCTGAAAATGACGTCTTTTTTGAATTTCATCACACTTTTTCCTTGTAAAGGATCGGTGCACGAGGCTGGTAGTTCTTCACGGGCAGCATAAGGATGGTCTTTATCGCCTATCTTCGAGTGTTTCTCCACCCTCTCAGACCCCTTCTACAGCCTTTGTTGGTGAACGGACTTCTCTTGAGAGATGGCATCAGCGTTTCGGTCACCCTATGCCACGGACTGTTAGGCACATTGTCGAAGTCGAGTCGCTTCCTGTTAGTCAGAATAAATTGGGTCTTTGTAGTCCATGTCAAGTCAGTAAGAGTCACCAATTGTCGTTTAATTTTAGTTCTACTATTTGCACACATCCTTTGGAATTAATTGTTTCCGATATTTGGGCTCCTTCTCCCTATGTCTCTTATGATGGATTTCGTTTTTATTTAATTTTTGTGTATATTTACAGTAGATATACGTGGCTCTTTCCTTTATCTCATAAATTAGATGCACTACCTACATTCATTAATTTCAAGACTAAAATTGAGAATCTACTTGGCCATAAAATCAAAACCTTTCAATCCAACAATGGGGGGGAATTTCTTAAATTTAAACCCTTTTTGGCCTCCCAGGGAATCACACAACGTTTTTCCTGTCCATACACCCCACAACAAAATGGTTTAGCCGAGCGTCGACACAAGCACATTGTGGACACTGGTCTTACCCTCCTTCATACGGCTTCAGTTCCCTTCACCTATTGGACCGATGCATTCCTCACGGCCTGTTACTTGGTGAACCAGTCGCCCACCCCCATCCTCAACAATCGGTCCCCCCTTCAGTGTCTGTTTAACACGGGTCCTAACTATCGAGCGATGTGTCTTTGGGTGCCTCTGTTTTCCCTACCTTCGTCCCTACAGCTCTAATAAGCTGGTCCACGTTCTCTCCCTTGTGACTTCTTGGGTTACAGCTTGGTTCACAAAGGCTATAAATGCCTCCATCTTCCCACCAACAGGATGTATATCTCTCGGCATGCTGTGTTTGATGAAGGGACCTATCCATTTGCTTCTGACAATGACGTCTTTTTTGAATTTCATCACACTTTTTCCTTGTAAAGGATCGGTGCACGAGGCTGGTAGTTCTTCACGGGCAGCATAAGGATGGTCTTTATCGCCTATCTTCGAGTGTTTCTCCACCCTCTCAGACCCCTTCTACAGCCTTTGTTGGTGAACGGACTTCTCTTGAGAGATGGCATCAGCGTTTCGGTCACCCTATGCCACGGACTGTTAGGCACATTGTCGAAGTCGAGTCGCTTCCTGTTAGTCAGAATAAATTGGGTCTTTGTAGTCCATGTCAAGTCAGTAAGAGTCACCAATTGTCGTTTAATTTTAGTTCTACTATTTGCACACATCCTTTGGAATTAATTGTTTCGATATTTGGGCTCCTTCTCCCTATGTCTCTTATGATGGATTTCGTTTTTATTTAATTTTTGTGTATATTCCTGATTAGATATCATTGGCTCTTTCCTTTATCTCATAAATTAGATGCACTACCTACATTCATTAATTTCAAGACTAAAATTGAGAATCTACTTGGCCATAAAATCAAAACCTTTCAATCCAACAATGGGGGGGAATTTCTTAAATTTAAACCCTTTTTGGCCTCCCAGGGAATCACACAACGTTTTTCCTGTCCATACACCCCACAACAAAATGGTTTAGCCGAGCGTCGACACAAGCACATTGTGGACACTGGTCTTACCCTCCTTCATACGGCTTCAGTTCCCTTCACCTATTGGACCGATGCATTCCTCACGGCCTGTTACTTGGTGAACCAGTCGCCCACCCCCATCCTCAACAATCGGTCCCCCCTTCAGTGTCTGTTTAACACGGGTCCTAACTATCGAGCGATGTGTCTTTGGGTGCCTCTGTTTTCCCTACCTTCGTCCCTACAGCTCTAATAAGCTGGTCCACGTTCTCTCCCTTGTGACTTCTTGGGTTACAGCTTGGTTCACAAAGGCTATAAATGCCTCCATCTTCCCACCAACAGGATGTATATCTCTCGGCATGTGTGTTTGATGAAGGGACCTATCCATTTGCTTCTGACAATGACGTCTTTTTTGAATTTCATCACACTTTTTCCTTGTAAAGGATCGGTGCACGAGGCTGGTAGTTCTTCACGGGCAGCATAAGGATGGTCTTTATCGCCTATCTTCGAGTGTTTCTCCACCCTCTCAGACCCCTTCTACAGCCTTTGTTGGTGAACGGACTTCTCTTGAGAGATGGCATCAGCGTTTCGGTCACCCTATGCCACGGACTGTTAGGCACATTGTCGAAGTCGAGTCGCTTCCTGTTAGTCAGAATAAATTGGGTCTTTGTAGTCCATGTCAAGTCAGTAAGAGTCACCAATTGTCGTTTAATTTTAGTTCTACTATTTGCACACATCCTTTGGAATTAATTGTTTCCGATATTTGGGCTCCTTCTCCCTATGTCTCTTATGATGGATTTCGTTTTTATTTAATTTTTGTGTATATTTCACGGTATTAGATATCGTGGCTCTTTCCTTTATCTCATAAATTAGATGCACTACCTACATTCATTAATTTCAAGACTAAAATTGAGAATCTACTTGGCCATAAAATCAAAACCTTTCAATCCAACAATGGGGGGGAATTTCTTAAATTTAAACCCTTTTTGGCCTCCCAGGGAATCACACAACGTTTTTCCTGTCCATACACCCCACAACAAAATGGTTTAGCCGAGCGTCGACACAAGCACATTGTGGACACTGGTCTTACCCTCCTTCATACGGCTTCAGTTCCCTTCACCTATTGGACCGATGCATTCCTCACGGCCTGTTACTTGGTGAACCAGTCGCCCACCCCCATCCTCAACAATCGGTCCCCCCTTCAGTGTCTGTTTAACACGGGTCCTAACTATCGAGCGATGTGTGTCTTTGGGTGCCTCTGTTTTCCCTACCTTCGTCCCTACAGCTCTAATAAGCTGGTCCACGTTCTCTCCCTTGTGACTTCTTGGGTTACAGCTTGGTTCAAAAAGGCTATAAATGCCTCCATCTTCCCACCAACAGGATGTATATCTCTCGGCATGTTGTGTTTGATGAAGGGACCTATCCATTTGCTGCTCACCAGAACACTCCATCACCGGGCTCAATCTCTGCACCATCCCTGGTATCCACTCTCCCACTTTATCACTCACTTGCCTCTAGTGTGTCTTCACCTCCCTTGCAAGGACCTCACCATGGTCTCTCTATCCCCCTAGATGTCTCACCTTCTCCTAGTCATGACCCTCCTAATCGAGTTGAGTCTGCTTCCCCCACCCCAGTGATTTTGGCCCCACCATCTCCTAGCCGTGACCCCACTTCCTCCCCTTTGCCATTACCTTTGCCAAGCTCGATGGTTCCTCCTACGAATGTGCATCCCATGGTCACAAGGTCCAAACATGGCATTTTTCGGCCCAAGGCATACAGTGCTACTAAGCACCCCTTATCTCCTGATGATATTGATGAGCCCACATGTTTTTCCCAAGCCAAAGTGGACCCACAGTGGCGCTTGGCTATGGATAATGAAATTAACGCTCTTCTCTAGAATGGGACATGGAGCCTAGTCCCACCCAAGCCCCACTTAAATGTTGTTGGGTGCAAATGGGTTTTTAAATTGAAAAAGAAAGTAGATGGCTCAATTGATCACTACAAAGCATGGCCAGTTGCCAAGGGGTTCAATCAGCGGGAAGGAATTGACTATGGGGAGACTTTCAATCCTGTGGTCAAACCCTGCACCATTCGTACAGTTCTCGCTATTGCACTCTCTATGGGTTGGCCCCTTCACCAACTCGATGTGCAAAATGCTTTCCTCCATGGTGTCCTTGAGGAAGAAGTTTACATGAAGCAACCACCTGGCTACATTGATCCCCAGTTTCCTACTCATGTGTGTAGACTCCACAAGTCTCTCTACGGTCTCAAACAAGCTCCACGGGCCTGGTACCACCGCCTGAGCACCTTTCTCCAACAGGTTGGGTTTGTGGGTTCCAAAGCTGACACTTCACTATTCATTAAGCGAACCGCCCACTCCACTGTTTTTATACTTGTTTATGTCGACGACATTATCATTACTGGGTCTACTGTGGACTGTGTTCAAACTCTGATATCTCAACTTCAATCAGCTTTTGCCATAAAGGACTTGGGCTCTCTCCATTATTTTTTGGGCATCGAAGCACTTTCAACTCCTACAGGGCTTCTCCTATCTCAAAGGAAGTATACACTTGATCTTCTCAAGAAGACAAAGATGGACGGTGCAAAACCGGTTCACACTCCCATTTGCAGCCAAGAAAAGTTGTCTAAATTCACCGGCTCCACATTCAGCAATCCAACTCTATACAGGAGTGTTGTTGGTGCTCTTCAGTATCTTACCCTTACGAGACTTGACATTGCTTTCGCTGTCAATAAAGTATGTCAGTTTATGCAGCAGCCCACTGATGATCATTGGAACGCTGTCAAGCGTATCCTACGGTACCTAAAGGAAACTCTCTCTTATGGACTGCAACTCAGTAGGTCTAGCCCTCTCACTCTTACTGCCTTTTCTGACTCAGATTGGGCTGGCTGCCCCGATGACCGCCATTCTACTAGCGGTTACTGCATCTTCCTTGGCCCAAATCTGATTTCATGGAGTGCTCGAAAACAAAAGACCGTCTCAAGGTCTAGTACTGAAGCTGAATATAGAGGAGTTGCCATAGCCACTGCTGAGCTAATTTGGATTCAATCCCTCCTCTCTGAACTTGGATATTCTCCCACTACTCCCCCTGTTCTATGGTGTGACAATCTTGGTGCTACGTATCTCACGGCTAATCCAATCTTTCATGCATGGACTAAGCACATTGAGATTGATTATCATTTCGTTCGTGAGAAAGTTACTAACAAAGGTCTTGCTGTTCGATTCATCTCTACAAAAGATCAGGTTGCAGATGTCTTCACTAAGGGTTTGAGCTCTGCTTGATTTGCATTACTTCGGGACAAGTTGACCGTACAAACACCCACGCTCAACTTGCAGGGGCATATGGAAACATCCAGCGCTGATCACGGAAATCCCAGATTCTCCGGATGATCTCATCGCAGATAGAAAGAGTCTTCTTCTTTAGAAACTCTGTTTGCTGTTTCTATTTTCTGTAGATCATTCCTTTTCACTCTCTCTAACAGTTGTTATTTAAAACTTTACCCAACGTTCTGGGTATGGGAGAATACACAGAACATTTTAGTCTTCTCAGCAATATCATAATTTAATATGCTGTAGAAAATACCTCCTACCAATAAAAGATATTATTTATCAACTAATTGATGATCAGTAATCTCAAACTCCATCGTTGTTTGTTTGAATTCATACATCATGTTCAAACTATTACCTGTACAAATTTATCTGCTTGAATTCATGCATTAGGCTCAAGCTCTTACCTGTAAAAATCTATATATCTGTGTTTAACATGGCATCATAACAGTTGTGAATAGGCTGTTGCTGATCCTAAAGCCTAGAGTCGTAAGTCGAAGCATATTTAGTGAACAAATATATATGAATTAGTATGTAGAAGCATTTATTTTATTTTATTCTATTAGTGTATATATTAAATTGCATAAAAAAAGCACTTCACAAAAATATCTTTCAATAATAGAATTATTCAAGATAAATATACAAGTAATATATTAGTCAAAAAATTCACTGAGTAAGTGAATAAAAGTGTCATGTCAAGTAGTTTTCAAAATTGTTAATCATAAAAGGTAAGTATGTCTAAAAGACATTGTGGAGTGATAAATCTTATATTATAAATTTCAATTTATTAATAAATACAATCAAATGTGTATTCAAATTACTTGATAGATAATATAAAATTTGTGGAGTGTAAATTATTATAGAATGGTATTCACTTGACATAGGGGAGAGGGGCCCATAGTGGAGCACCCTAACTTCGCGTTTCTCAAAATCCTACGTGAAAATTTCAAATCACTCTCAATTTTGTACAAGAGTTTATTTGGCAACTCATGTGCTTCTATATTTCGTTTAGGTGGACTGTTGTGATTTATTTCTATATTATTATTTAAATGCAGAACTTAATGTCATTTATTATAACTTTCTAAATATATAATTGACCTTTTTCTCCTAACTGTCTCATTTTTGGTCAACTGTTTTTTTCTATATTTGAGGCCCACCAGAGCATTCTACAAGAATGTTGGGAGCATTTGTTGCACTAAGAGCTGGAAAATGGTGCTTGGAAATGGGAGAAATATGTTGCACCCAAATTTGAATATAGAAACACAAAAAACAAACAGTTGCCCATCTGGAACTCTTTATGTTACCTTAATTGTTCAGGATTTACACTAATCCTAAAAAATCATAAACTTCTCGATAATTTAAGAAAAATTGTCACAATAGCGAAATGCTTTTAACAAATCTGGCAACCAAGATTATTGCACAATAATAAAGTACTTCGTCGTCAACAAAAAAACATATATGCCTCAATTTCTAATTATCTATTTTTATTAAGATGTTACAAATCTACAATTAAGTTCTCCAATATTAACTAAGGCAGTGAATAGTTGACACATCACAGAAAATGGAAAATGATTAACACAGAGAACAAGATAACAAATTAAGTATTATTCTACCACTCTGCAGAGACATACTCTGAATAACAATGAAAACAATAGACCACGGCAATAGAGCAAGCTCCCACTTACCATGGAGCAAGATACAACACATGATTGATGATGATAATAATATGATCTGACTGCTCTAAGAAACTAAGCTTAAATGCTTAAAACACCAGGATTAAGTAAAGCTAACTAATTCTGTGTTTGACTCTCATTCTAACCAGCCAAGTACTACAACCTAACCATCCAATCCCTGCAACTAAGTCAAACTATCTTTAGAGTCATCCAGGATCATGTCTGCCAAATTTAGTGGGGTAAAAGGAGAGCTGGTAAGTCGCATAGTTCGAATGCTAGCCTCAATTGTGGAGAAACTCTCCAGCAGAAGAAAACAGATCAATTGCCGAAGGCAAGCAATTCCATATATGTATGTGTGTATGTGTGAATAAAATATTAGACTACACTTATTAAGATGCTCAATTGTGGAGAAACTCCCTAGCAGGGAATACAGAACCATCGCCAAAGGCCGACGATCTCAATGAGCCAAAGTTCATATCTAATTTAAAACAATGGCTCCAATATAGTCAACTCTTCCATCTGACTGAATCAAGGAATAGAAAACCTGATACCATATATATGTATATGTGTATATACAGAAAAATCAATCATGCACATTTTTAACAGTTAAAACATCAATCAAATCAAAAAAAGTTGGGATCATAATGGCAATAGTTCGGTAAGCCAACGGGTGATTTAATTTGCTAGACATACTAGAAAGTGATAAACTGGAAAACAATATGATAAAAAAAGCTCGTGCGAGCCAGTTTAATAATGCAAATAGGGAAAGACCATGTCGCATTTCTTGCAACTAGGGTTTACCCCACCCAATTGGGCCAGGACATAAATCAGGGGAAAGCTCCAACAGAACATGGAAGGAATCTACCCCACAAAATCAGTTACACAAAAACAACGATTACATAACCTAAGAACACAACAATTCCAAAAATTCAAAAACAATTTCAAATAGGCACTTGTAAGCAAAGCACCATTTTGCTTGAAAAACACAGTACCCGTATTATATATTATTTCTTCTACAGTCTAAAAGAAAAGAAAAGAAAAAAATTAAAAAACGCAATATTTAAACTTAAATTATTGAGTGTATGCAAGTAGAATTTAGTTAATTGGGTATGTGTAGCTTACCTTGATAACCAAATGGGGATTGAGACAGACCTCGGAGAGAGAAGGAAGCAACTTATCCAACACACCAGGCCTGAGATGAACCAAGGTGTTTGCTGCAATTAAGGCGGCTGTGACTGGCGGCTTCCTGTCCATCTGATAAAACTCAGAGGCAACCTGCATTGCCAGCAGGTACAGCATCCCTCTGTTACGACCTCTGCCTCTGTTCATTTTCTTTCTTTTTATTTTCTTCTTCTTCCTCTCTTAGACCCTGCAATCAAATTTCCTCGTCTTTTCCCGGATAAGAAGTGGCACCCGTATGAATAATTATGTTCGTTCTTGATCGGAACGCCTTCGCTGTTAAGAAAACTGCTTGCAAAGCCATAACAAATTGAATGCTTGTACCCTCGGTCTAGAATATTGTAGATTTCGTGTTAAAACGATGGTTGTAATTGTTATGGTATGAAATGGTGTATAGCTTAACTAAATATATAATTTTTGGGTTCGTTTACAAAATGAAAAAGTATAGAAAAACGAAAAAGTATAGAAAATGATTGTTTAATGACCTTGTAATGTTTTACTGTTCATTATATTTAATTCTATTGAGACAATATAAATGTAGAGATAAATGAGCATTTAAGTATCATGTTAATAAAGCTCAATGTTCGGTTAGTTTTTCTTTTCCCTATTTCGGCGTGTAAAAATCAGATTGTGGGAATTTTAGTAAATACCGGAATGCTTTGCGAAGGCTGGAAGTCCCTCGAGGAGGAGGCGAAGTTTCTGTTAATCTGGGAAGGGTTCGTTCTGATGATTTGCGGTTGCGTTGGGAGGGTGTTTGCGCCAGTATTTATCGAACAACGTTGTCTGCGGCGGGTATTATTGGCGGCAATGATGATATGGCGTTTATGCCGTATTCCCGCGAATGGCCGTATGTCTATCATATATGTACCATGCCATACCACAGATCACATACCATGTGGCCATATCTCATCAGCGCATCACAGCGGTCGCAATATACACTGAACACCGAACTCGTACCCATACGCAGATGCGCCCTCGCCGATCTCGCGGATGTTATTATGCACCGAAGGTTTTTGAGATATCAGCGTATAGCGCACCGCAGTCACGCCACATAATGCACATATATATATGTACATCGAAAGAACAACGAAAAGCGATGAAAATTGAAGGTAATGGTAGTTGCGCTTTTCAACAACAAAAGAAAATATTAAGAACATTTGATCAAGGAGCAAGGGAGGACAAATAACTTATTATAGTATCAACAGGAAAACGAGGTTGTCCTAATCAATTTGTCCATAGCATAAGGCAATGAGCAGAAAAAAGTTTTGTTAGTATAGATCTCGGCTATGCATCTTTTCCCTTGTAAAGCTTGGTTCGCCATTTTGAAGTGGTCTTGTAATTGTAAGTGTCAAGTAGGCAGATATTGTGGGTAGATGTATGACTCATTCTGTAAGCTCTACGTCTTGACTAGCCATATTTAATTATCCAGTCAATAAAGAAAGAATTAATGGTCTTATAACAAAGTGAGATATGCAGCCAATTTATTGTACATATGCATGTTTAGATGCATATGTATACATGTAAAGTTCATTTATAGATGATAGTTATATGTAAAATTGAATATTACTTGTTCATATTTATTTCCTTATTTAACCGTAGCAAGCATACTATCTATTTTGCAAATAGCTAAAACTAAAAACACTTGTAGAATGACTTTTTGAAATATATTCTATTTAGATTAGTCTATACATTCGTAAAAGTCATTCAAAGTATTTGAAAATTAGTTTTGTGAATATAAATTTTGGTAGCAAACTATTGTAAACATGTAAAAATTGTTTGCATAATTTTAATATGCATTTTAAAAATAAATTAACCAATATCTATCAATTGTGAAAGTAAGAAATAGAAAACATTAATTAAGAATCTTCTTCAAAACAGAGTATAAGTCAATTCAATTTAAACCAAAGTTGAAGATTGATGAAGGTGAGGTGAAAGCATATATATAATTAAACTTAGTAAACCTAATTATTATTCTACTCATATGTATATTGATATATTGCAATAACAATAATTGGACCAATTGGTGTAACGAAATAAGTGCTTACATTTTTAATTATTCAATTAAAATTTGAAAATGCATTAGAAAATATGCAAATGTACGATAAAAATGTGATGCACAAAAAGCGATAAATGTAAAACTTAATAAGTTGTTACCAAGCAATACTATCACTAGTTAGTTTGTACTATCCTAACTATTTTGGCTCACTATTAAAATTAAATAAGTCTATTTTTTTTGTTGTATTTAATTTGATTTAAGGTCAATGCTTGATAATCACTAAATAGTTTTGCAGTAAATGTAAATAATTTTGGCTTGTTTCATTTCTCTTTACTAATTTTTTCATTAAATTATTTAGACGAACGAATCACTATTAGTTTCATGGATTAAAATTGAAGGTATTTTGGTTCTTTATTTGTACCATGTAACTAATCAATGCTTCTTTTCAATTTTAAATTATGTATGTAACATCAAATTTAATTTAAAATGATCTTTTAGTGACAAAAGGCAGCGCTTTGGAGGGGGATTTTTTTTTTTTTTAGAAAACTTGCATTTGCAAGAAAAATTAAGTTAAGTATTATATTTGTCTTTGGAATGCTAATAGTAAATATGTGAATGTTGTGTTTGTGAAAAGAATTAACGCAACTATTCTAAACACTTAATGTTTTCTTTTACAAATTTATTAGTTTGCAAATAGAATCTAACTTTTTAATAATTCTATGGTTTTTTAATTTAAAGTAAGCTAAAAAAATTTATAAGACATGGTTGAAAAGTAAATATAAATTTAGGTAGTTGTAATTTTTTGTTCAAATTTTAAGGTACTAATATAAAGTCTTAGAAATGCCTTCTTTTTACACTTGCAGCAATAGACATAGATTTAATCATTTTTAGATGTGAGCACTTTCCAATTAATTGGTCGTAAACTTCACTTTCATTTAATAAATTCAAGTTGCATTGCATATGTGCGGGGGAGATATCAGTTCCATTCTTAATCATGAAAAGCATGTTACCATGTCAAGTCTTTATGTAAACATAACAAAAAAATGCTCAAGGAAAGAAATAAGATAAATGATAAATGAGTATAGCAAAATACAATGTTGTACAGTGTTGCCATAAAGAGTGTATGCGAAGAGACAACAACATCAACAAACCCATCAAATATTACAAATGGAAAAGATCGTTAGATTCATTAGTATTATTAAAATAAATCTAGAGAATAGGAAAAGCACGAGGAAAATAGCATTGGTTGGGATGAAAATGAAGTCAAATGAACTTTGTATGGGTAGAAATTATTTGTATCAAAATAAGAATAAATATACCCATCTAAGTACCATGTATAAGAAATGTCATATCCGATATATTACAATGAATAACTGATGTGAATCCAAATAGTTTTATGTACATAGAATCAGTAAACTTGATGTATGTGGAAACGATAACTTCATTGTGATTATAGTTGTGTGGATATCAACCAGCATCAACTGAGCCTCCTTATCAAACTTCACTGATATAGGTAATTGCATGAAGAGATTAAAAGTAGCAATTAGCTTATGCAAGTAATAGTTGAAAGCATAAAACATGTAAAAATTAGAAAGAGAAATTGTTTAATATAGAAGGCAGTGAAAATGGAAAAATTGGTACAAATATCCTTTTGAGTGCTTCTGAGGGAGTAGCAAGGGTAGGAGCTTGATACCTAAATCCATTGATGGGGAGTGCATTTGAGTCCATTAGATGCTTTGTTAGTTGTCGGCAGCAAAGAAGCAAGCATTGATGAATTATGGTGTTAACTCTAGAACTGAACAGGAAACAGTGAGTGGTAAAGGCAGTGAAAGAGGAAAAAGAAAAGAAAAAGTAGAACACAATAGTTTAAATGATGTTAAAACTTACAAATGGATTGTTTCTTGTTTCTAACATGATAGAAATTATGCCTGGTAGGAGACACAGTTTTCATGTTGATTAGTTCTTTTGAGTGAATGAATAAACAATTCGGAAAATGAGTGTGAACAAGATATAGGAACTTACAAATCACTTGTTTTGGCCTTGAATATGATATGTATAAACCTTCTTAGTAGACATGGATTTTGTAGAGAGATGTGTACGTCATCAAACAATTCACACAAGTCAATAAAGAATGCCCAAATGATAGTGCAACAACATTTTTCGTAGTTTCTGTCTTCTAAGGGGAAGCGTACGGAATTGAATAAACACTACAAGGGTTTGAAGTTTATAGAAAAATCCATTAAAA